>VYZQ01041916.1:3636-42491 GCA_013400655.1 Mystacornis crossleyi | reverse complement strand
GCTCCTAAAGCAGAAGATGATGTTATGTCTTTCATTTGCTAAACTCTGCTGGGATGCAGGGGAGACTGAACTGCGCTGTTTCAGTAAGAGCTGACACAACTGAATCCAGCTGGAGTATTTACCCCACTGTAACCTCTTGTTTAGATCAGTTCTCGAGGGCCCAGACTTCTCTTCCTGGGTGAGTTCTGAGCATAAATGTGAAGTGATGGTCTAGAGCANAGCCTGGTCTCAGTAAGAACAAACTTTTAAAGTAAACTCTACACTAAAAGTTTTAAATCTCTGTTATATGAGCTTTTTTCAGTTCTCTTTCCCTATCCTTTATATAAATCAGGAGAAATTATCTTCATACTGCATTCAACAAACATGCATAAGCATGATCAAAAGGGTATCTTTTATTTATTTCTGCATACATTGCAGAATTCCCTTGCTTACTTGGGCACTCCAAGCATTTGAAAATGAAAGATATTTCACTCATCTGCCAAAATAGGTGACAGAACCTTTGACACCAAGCATCTAGACAGATGCACAACATAAATTAGGCAGGCCTGTTGCAATAAATTGACAAATTGCTTTTATAAAACTGCTCAGTCCCAAATGGTATACAGTAATCAGCAGAAGAGGTTCTTAGCATCTCACCAACATGAGGAAATTCTGCACTTTGGATGTCACTGCCCATGGCAGGGTGGTTGGATTAGATGACCTTTAAATGTCCCTCTCAACCCAAACTATTCTACGAGTCTGTAAGGAAACACTTCTTCTAAGACTGAAGTACTGTATAATAAAAATGTCTACGTTTTAAATATACAACTTGACTATTGGAAAGCTTGCTTTTAGCAGGAAATATTCCAATTGCAATGGTGATTAAATAGATTAAAATTTCCGGCACTTCTACTGTCACATCCCTTGAACTGCTAACTTGCAATTTTCCAGAGCACATGTCTTTATGGAAGCCATTAGTGATGGATGGGGCAAAATTTTCCTTGAGGTAAATTGTGCCCCACTCCCCCTTGTCATGGGTCAGCTAACCCATGCTAACCCATGACACCCAGTCTGCTCAAACCACCACCCCCCCAGCCCCTCAGTGCAATTCTTGATTCCAATTTCAGTGAAGATACAATTTTAAAAATGAAAAATTAGTTGAGAAGGAGAAATGAAGAGTTATTTAACTGGCTTTAAACAAAACCACATTTCTGTTCGTTCTCAATTTCACATCTAAATGGCTTGTGGCAAATGCTCAGCACAGATAAAAGTTCATAATCCTTTTAATAACAATTTGCCTGCTGTTCAAATCCATTTTATTTTTTGGTTAGCTGAAGATATTTTGGAAAGTATCATAAAATCATAAGAAACCAATTACATTGTTTTGTTGGCACCATCCATTTTTTATGTCACAGGGTGTAAAACTGCTAAAAGGCTAAAACTGGAAATTCAAGGACGAAGTCACACACACAAAAAAAGCTGAGAAATAAATTACGGTGTTCAATGTCATCTTCATATCCTTTTAGTTAGCACTGGAGAAAGGAAGTATTTAGCACAGAAATCCAGTCTGAAGCAAGTCTGCAGCCTTCAGTTAGAATCCAGCCTGAGCAGTGTTCTGAAGCTGAGATGATCTTGCACCTATTGTACAGTTTGAGGTAGTTCTGCACTTACCACAGTGAACACTCAAAAAATGCACTCAAATGTCTGCAGGAGATAAAAGCAAGGAGCTTGGCAGTCTATCATTTGAAAAACAAATCTCTCTGATAGCAGAAACCAAAAAATTTTTTACTGGAGGAGAACGCTATGTCATATCAGAAAGAATATTAACCTTTCTCTCTGAGTCAGCAAGTCACTGAGAATTCTACCAAATTCATGTGTTCAGGTTCACTCTCCCTCGATTCACTTATTGAATTGTCCTTAGAGGAATTAAGGATTTAAACACTCAGTAAGTTTTTAAAACCAACTACCTAGTGGGAATACCTTAAACAAAAAACAGTAGAGCATATAGCTTTAAATGCTAAAATCCTTCTTTCAAATCCAGAAAGAATCCTACAATAGAGCCAGCTAGCAAGATCAACCCAAGTAGCCACAAATGTCTTCAAATTCTTGCTTGTGGATTTGTTTGGTTTGGTTTTTCGTTTGTTAGATTTTGTTTTCCACCAAGAAAATTAGAAGGAAATAGAGAAGCTGTTCAGTTCTAGACTTTGGTCTGATCTTTTGATTTGTTTTATTATACAATGTGTTAACTTTGTCTCATCTCTCTAATTTTTCTCAGAGGTTTCGGTTTTAGTAGACACTGAAGTCTGTTTCATAAATCTCATTGAACTTTTTCCTAACTTTTTATTACAGTAATTTTTTCACCAGATAGGCAGTATATGCCTTCAGTATGGACTAATATTTAATGAATATTGTTTTAATCAGCTTAATTCTTTCCCTCCTCCCTATATGACCTAATGATCTATATTCAGATCAAATCTTCTCGAAATAATCTGTCATTCAATGTTAATCTGAGAATCAAAGTAAATTTTTCAATTGGACCTTAATAAGGCAAACTGTTTACGGCAATTTTTCAATATTAAGCTAATTTGAATTACAAAGCATTCTGAAATTTTTCAACTTGGATGTCCAAACATAGGGGAAGCTTGATCTATGGTTAGGAATCTAAATTAATGGTCTAGCTTTTCAAATATGCTAAGTAATTTCNAAATTTGCTAAGTAATTTTTTTTTTTTTTTTTTTTTTTTTTTTTTTTTTTGCCTAATAAGGCTTAACTAATTAAATCTTGCACAAACTTTGTATTTTTGAAGGATTATGAAAGGGGCAAAGACTTGGTATTCATTTCACAAATAGCTTGCAAAAAGAATAATGATATTTTAAGGTTTTTATACTAAAAAGTAACACGATAAGCGCCCTTCTACTCCAGCATAAATAAAACATTAAACAAAACAGTAAAACCATCCATAACATCAATGGAGTAGTCTTCTAAAAACCAAAACATCCAATTCAAATGAATAATGAAAGGCTTCAGCAGTTTTTACGCTTACAGTATTTACTTATAGATCATCTAATTTCCTCCTAAGGCTAATGTGGAAACTGGCAGCTGCTACCATACACAATCAATAATCCTTTTAGAAGCTTAGTGTGAGATACAGGAGACATTGCCAAAAGTAGTCAGCCAGAAATTAAATTCATTTGGGTTTTGTTGTTGTTGCTGTTGTTTTAAGGAGTAGGCAACTCAAACATTTCCCAGCATCTCTCATTTAGCTTACTGACTTTTCCTTGCAAAGGATGATGTTCAAATCTTCTAAAGCTTTGTTTGACTGGCTGGACATTATTAACACAATTTGAACTTGGAGGAAAAGCAACAAAACATTTTTAAGTTCATGATTTCTGTGAAATGTTAGTCACAACCCAGAGGGAAAATTCAGCTTGTCAGTTTTGCTGCTATTAAACATGCCTTGGGCCCTGAAAAAGGTCGAGTCACTTTGTGGGGGAAGAAATTATCTGGTTGCATTAGAAGGTGAAATTCCAGTAAAAGAGCACATCCGATGAAAGGGACACACATTCTCCCTAGGAACAGCGAGAAGCAGAACCAAGTATATCAAATATACCAGATACTGCACGTTGTAACTAATGCTGTTCTCTGACAACATCAAATTCCCCAATGCTCTGCGTGGATTGGCATCTTGCACACTGGGGGAGAGAGCCCATTTCAGGCCGACATGACAAACAGGCAGTTATGCAGAGCAGCCTAACTGAACCGCTGAAATATTAACTACAAGGTCCAGCAATATTTTCCAGTTTGTGTTCTTGAAGTCAAGCCTAGAGAGGTTCTCTTCTAGAAGTGATCCAGCCTGACTCATTAGAATGATAACATTTTTAGAGAATGATCAGAATGGTCCACCATTAAATAGCTGCATCAAGAACTCCCAAGGAATAAAACATTTGAAACCATTCAAAAGAATTATCCACTTCCTCCACAGTCACCTAAAGTTTTAAGTTATTAAAATATACATCCTAAGTGTTGAGTGATAAATCTGTAGGCACCTTTAAGTTTCCCCACCACTGGGCTATCCAGAAAAATAAACATTAAGCATGATTTGGGGAGCTTTTGAGTCAAACATAAGAACAAATTCTTAGATTTGCTGACAAATTATTGCTTTAATGTTATTTTTCCAAGTTTTGAATAGAAGCTTTGCAAACCCCTTGTCTCCACCAGGGAAATTCAGACACTAAAAAGTGAAGGCAGATAATCAATACAATGTGAATCGTAAGGAGCCTATTATTTTGAAATGTCTATAATCCTCAAAACTTGGCAATATTATGCAAGGGGAGAGAACTGCCAAAATTCAAGTTAGGAGATTGCACCTACTACTTGGTATTAATTTCAGTTCTGATTAAATGGCAAGCCCAAAATTCAAGAAAGGACAAGCATTTCAAAAAAGTTGACATAAACTAGTAATCATTCATAGTACAAAGGACTAATCAGAAAAATCCTTAAATTTAGTAACTGAGATGTAAGAGTATTTTGTGCACTGAACACGTGCTGATTCTGGTTTTCTTTCATTTTTTAAATCAAGGCCCCCCCTTACTGGGCACCTTTATATGTATATAAGTTCAGTACTTAAGGAATGTGTCTGCATTCCCAAGGATGGGCAGCGAACAAGGGGGAATACAGATGCATGTACAGCTCTGAACAGAAAGATCAAAAATCAGAGACATTTTTATTTGCCCAGAGAAACCAGGTTTGTAGTATCTATGACATGTCATTAAAACTGTTCATAGGACAAGAGCTTGAGATGCCCTGATGTTTCTGGTTATTAGGACAAGACTAAAAGCAATCATCATCCTCTATTGCTCACTTGGAAGCTACAATTATCCTGGCCAGTAGGACTTGAAAAAGGATACTCATTCTCCCAGAAATCTGAAACATAGTCTACTAGTCTGGATAATTACACTGCTTAAATTGCAGATCCAACCATAATTACTCAATTTTCTGAGCAACAAAAAGATCTGAAGCTGGAAATAAACACTTGGCTCCCGCTTTTCTGTCTTTGGTACATTCTACCTAGGAACATAAGAATGGATTGTGTGCTTTCAACCTAAGGTTATGTGTTTTTCTGAGTGACTGGCTACTTTTAATCCTTCACTTGTACATTTTTTTCCACTAGGATCTTTCTAGATCTGAAGATATTTGTCAGATGGGCTTTAATATAAGATTTCTTATGTTTCTAATGAACAAATAAGAGAAATACNATTTTGTGCACTGAACACGTGCTGCTTCTGGTTTTCTTTCATTTTTTAAATCAAGGTCCCCCCTTACTGGGCACCTTTATATGTATATAAGTTCAGTACTTAAGGAATGTGTCTGCATTCCCAAGGATGGGCAGCGAACAAGGGGGAATACAGATGCATGTACAGCTCTGAACAGAAAGATCAAAAATCAGAGACATTTTTATTTGCTCAGAGAAACCAGGTTTGTAGTATCTATGACATGTCATTAAAACTGTTCATAGGACAAGAGCTTGAGATGCCCTGATGTTTCTGGTTATTAGGACAAGACTAAAAGCAATCATCATCCTCTATTGCTCACTTGGAAGCTACAATTATCCTGGCCAGTAGGACTTGAAAAAGGATACTCATTCTCCCAGAAATCTGAAACATAGTCTACTAGTCTGGATAATTACACTGCTTAAATTGCAGATCCAACCATAATTACTCAATTTTCTGAGCAACAAAAAGATCTGAAGCTGGAAATAAACACTTGGCTCCCGCTTTTCTGTCTTTGGTACATTCTACCTAGGAACATAAGAATGGATTGTGTGCTTTCAACCTAAGGTTATGTGTTTTTCTGAGTGACTGGCTACTTTTAATCCTTCACTTGTACATTTTTTTCCACTAGGATCTTTCTAGATCTGAAGATATTTGTCAGATGGGCTTTAATATAAGATTTCTTATGTTTCTAATGAACAAATAAGAGAAATACAGGTCAAGAGTGAGAAAAAACTAAAGATTTCAGACTGCTTTCCAATCTTGATGAAGTAAAAAACAACCTACCTACAAACTTCAGAATATCTTGTTCCCTAAAGGTATCCAGATACTGGATAAATCATCCACCCCCACTACATTGTAAGAGGTAACAAAACCTCCCCTGGTTTTTAACTCAACAAATTTTTTCAGCACCAGATATCTGCTGATAGCTAACCAAGTGTAATACTGCTGTCTTGAATTAAAACTGAGAGTTGAGAGAAATATTAAGTGAAAAAAAATACAAGAAAGTTGCTTTAATTATGCTATTTTTAACTCTCCACATTTTCTAAATGCAATCTGCTCTATGCAGTTGATTTGACTTCAATTTATATTAATGAAACATTCCAACAGCATGCTGCTTTGCAATAAAAAGCTCGTACTTAAGAGCACAACACTGATCAAAATGAAGATTTCGGTGGTGGTCTGAAGAAAGCTTTGTTGGGTTGCACCCAGTAACTGAGAGGGGTTGTGCTGCTTTTTTTCCCCCTACAAGGAAATAGAAATAACCTGTCATGGTTAAAAATGATCTCAGATTAAAAGTATTGCATTTTTTTTCCCTGTTAGAGGAAGATAATTCTCACCCATACCCATAAAAATTCCATCCATAAGTTATGGGCAGCCTCAAGCTAACTCATGTACCATAAATACTGAAAGAGAAGACTCACTGTCAACTACCAGATGTCTTTCATGTCTTAATCTATGGTAACTTGCCTTCTGGTTGTGGTCCAACAGGTGATTTAAAATCAATTTTGTAAGGCTGCAATAGTGGTTTTGTACACTGCAGGCCTTCAGCTCTTGACGGTAAGCTGAATTTAGAAGTAATTGCTACTCTCTTGTCAAGCAAATCCAAGTAATTTTGAAAGCCAGGCTTTAGGGGCATTATTCTGACTGTATTTAGGAAGATGAATTAAATAATTTTATTTTTAAGGATTCACTGTTTAATTAGCACACACCTTTTACTAAACTCAGTTGTAGGGACATGCCATGTTTTCCTGCCTTTTAGAAACTGAGACTTGGAATGCTACTCTGCTAAAGAAGTTAAATGAAAAGTGCAGCAGGAGGTTAAGCAAACTGGCTTTTGGGGAACCATGTCAGAAAAATATTTTTCATTATCAATACACTATTAATGGAAAACCTACCTAACTTTAATCTCTGGATCAACTTTTACCTTCTACTACCTTCAGATATAGTTTAGTCATTATGAGACCCTTTATCTTTCCTTAATGGCAGCAGGACAGTCAACGTAATCCACTCTCCTTTCTTTACACAAAGCACAGATGCCTTATGATGAACAAGACCTAGATTTTTCCATCACAGAAAAAATATTCTGTTTCAAGTTTTTTCTCTTCATGTAGGCTTCACAGTGAGAGTGTCAGAAGTCACAGCATAAAGCTAGACTGGAAAAATTAATTTCCCACTGTGGATACTAATAAATGGAAGTATACATTTAAATCATATCATCATAAAAAATACCTCTTCATAGCAGTAACAGAACAATATTTGCTGACAACAATTCCAATACCTATGCCACCGCCTTACTGTTCGCTCTACCTTGCTTTCTCTTCTTTTTTCATTCTCTACTTTTATTTCTTTACCTGACTTGCTTCCCAACAATACAGCTCAATTAGAGGTACTGCAGTGTGCTCCATTTCATTTCTGCAAACATGACAATTGTTGTCACCTTCTGTGACGCCAGCTTTATCACCTTCTTGGATTCTTCAAATCTCGGAGAACTATGGCAAAGGATTGGACTGTCTAATTAATGTCTTTTAGCATTATTGTCTGGCAGTTCCCTGTCATAATTCTGAAGTCTTGCACATTTACAACTATTTCACACTTTTTTTCCTCCTGATTTGTTAACTGATGCTCTAAAATCAACTGCTTTCTCAGTTCAGTCAATTCTGTCTGTGCATTTGACATCTACGCTTAAGCAGTGATAAACAAACCATTACAACTCCATACATGGAAAACTGTGCCATGGTATCTCTTACTGATAAAACATTGAACCTCCAATGGCAGAATCACGGAAGACTTATGCAAGACACATCAAATCATTTTGCAGTATGCTCTATGTGAATTGGAAGTCCAAAAATAATTTCAAAGTCCTATTTAGATAGTGACTACTTAAGGCCTGATCAAGGCTGTTTCTATGCATTTTTAAAAACAGTTGTATTTTTGAGCAAATACCTTGACTTGATACCATTTGGCACAATCTCAGCTTTTGTATTCTGTTAACAGCTCAGGAGAAATTATTCTTACTTTATTCTGTCAGTTTATTTCTTTGCAAGGCAAAGAAAATGTTGACCCTGTATGGTTATAATTTACTGAGGATGAGAAAATGGAGGTAGTGAGGGTGAATCATCACATCTGCTGTTCTTTCATTTAATAAGAACAAACCTTCGAAAGCATAATTGGGCAGTCCTTAGACAGAATGATCAGTGATCCTTCAGTATGTCTAATTAAATGTTTACTAAGCCCATCAATAAGAATCTGGATGTACAAAACCCGAAAAGAGGAAACACATTGTGGTATCTGTTGAAAAAACAGTAATTTTTTCTTGCTTTCCTTCATAAGATAGATGACATAAGATGAGATAAATGCAGGGATTTCATTGAAATTGGGAAGAAATTTAATCTTCTGTCTGGGTTTTCCTGAATCTATTTTATGTGTGCAGGAAAACGGGAGTCACTGTCTCCAGGGTAAGCAGATTGGTTGCTGCTGACAACAGCACACTACAGCTGCTGTTAGCAGAAACCAGGATCCATGAATCCAGTGATTCAGCCGTATTTCAATGGCTGATGGCTCCTTGTGCAAGACCTCAAAGAACTTCTCATATTTGATTTGATAAAGATATTCCACTTTTACTTCTGTCTGGAGTCAAGTGTAACTGTAAAAAACTTAACCTAGCCAGACCTAATTCCAGATTCAAAGGTAGTTCTCAGGAATTTCTATGAGAACCTGGAAGCAAAGCGATGTTTGTTCTTCTATTTTGGTGCCAAGGAAGTTATAGTTCAGAACTGGGGTTATGAAAGAGGAGAGTAGGAATGATGTGAGCTCATGATTAACTAAGTTACCATGTATTAGAGCAACTTGCACTAAATTGTTTCAGTTACTAAGTCCTTTGATTAAAGATAATTTGAACTGTGTTACTGTTTGAATTAATATATTTAGATTATTCACAACTATTTTGAGAGTATTTTGAATGTGTCTATATTTCTATTTTTCTTCTTTGCAAAGCAGAAAATAGTGGTTTAGCAGGACCCTTTCAGCTAACAAAAGAACAAACTTGGCTTCATTACGATTGATGGGGTGGGGAAACAAAGCGCAGTGAGCAGGGAGTAGCGGTGGCTGTCCTCCACACTGGCACTAAAAGGTTTGCTTACTGGTGGTCTTGTAATTTGGGAGCGCCCTCGAGCTGCCTGTACTCCTGAAGGTTTTCCTCAGGCCTCGTGTTTGCCTCAGCCAGGCTCTTTGGCAGGGCAGGTCCCCACCGCCTCAGGCAGTCTCAGGCAGCCTTCTGGAGAGGGAGCCCCAGTTGCACACTAAAGTCCCAGCCTTGAGGAACTACGTTCTGTTGTTACTTGAATGTGAAGGAGATGCCAAATGAAAGAAATTGTTTTCTGTAATTTGTTCTTTACTACATCAAACCCACATTTTGAAAAATCTCAAGAGTCATTACTCAAAGTGAAGTATTTGCCATAAAAGTTTCATAAATACTTTCCACATCTACAATGTGTTTCAGTCAAACAAAAGTTGTAATAAGTTAAATGCTGTTTTAAGTGTATCTACTACACCTTGCTACAACTTTTTAATGCTGAAAAGTTCAGCATGGTAGGGAACTGAGAATACGTAATTGTGATCTGAGTGAGTCTTGTGAAAACACTGGGGAAGGTACTTCAGGAAGCAATTTAGCAGTCAGCATGTCGCAAAGATGAGAATAATTATCAAACAGCTGTATATATTCCAAAGATTTATGCTGTGATCAAGTTAGCATGCTGGTGGCATAGAATGTCACATCATATCAGGCATCCATTACAATAAATCTGACAGTACTTTAAAGCCATGAACCACTAAGAAAAATGGAACGTCAGTGTCAACTTCTCACCTTTTCAGGATGGCTGCAGAAGTGATCTTGCTCAGTAGGGTGTGGTTGTGTGATCCAGTTGCTGTCTGGGAAACCCATTACATTTAAGAACTACCCAAGAAAGCATCTGAAAGTGGGCAAGAAATCATTATGATATCTACCCAGTGAATAAAAAGAAGCAGTAAACCCCACTTCTGCATCTCTGATTTAGAATAAACCACATAGGGATGAAGATAACCCAAAGGGAGGTTTTGCTAACAGAGTATAAATAAAATGTACTGCTCAGTTTATTTGGCTGCCCCAGATTTCTGTCATATTGCTTGAAATCTGGAAGTACAGTTGCTAAAAACCTTCTCCTAGATGAGAGCAATGCTTGGACAACAGGATTTCAAAACATGGAGAGCAGGGACCTTCAAGAAGCTCGAACATACCGGATCCTCCACACAAGCCTTCAGCGTCTTTCAACACCACATAATTCAGGATGCGATGGAATAGGGCCCAAACCTCTAAATTTACTTGTTAACTAATTTTTTTTAAACAACACTTGAAAGATTCTTCTACTGTCGTCATTAGCAAAAGAGTAAATGAACTTCTAATTTAAAACTACACTAAATAATGACTTTTTCTTTCGATGAGCAAGTAAATAGAAAATGCTTGGAAATACTGTACCAGTTAATTTTTAAGTTAACTAAAACACATCCTGCTTCAGAAAACACTTCATAACTACATGAAAACCCCCATATAAACATAGGTATCAGAGATGCCTTTCTAAAAGCCATCTGCAGTTGGATTACAGGGGTTTTTTGCTACATTTTCTGCAGTGTTTTGCTTTTGATGAGGCAGGCCTGACTGTTTAGCTGCTCACATCTTCTATCTTCTGAATCTTGGTGGGAGGAAGAAAGGCAGCACAGCTTTCAGGACTCTCTCAAAGACCATAAGAACTATACTATCACATGTTTTTCCTCCTCCCAAAAATCTAACAAAAAAGGGACACTCAAATGTTTTGGAAACGTTCTCCATATTAAACTGGAAAAAGAGCCAGAAAGAGAATTGCTGGGAGCAGTAAGGCAAGTGTTTAAAATCAAGTTGATGTGACTTGCATCAGTTTCCATATTATTAGAGGTTCTCCAGTCTGAATAGAAATATAGTACTTATATTCAGCGACTTGGCTTTTTTTTTTTTTTAACTAATGCTTAAGGTTCAGAGATGTAAATTATTTCCAAGATAGCATGCATTCAATTTGTCTTATAGAGGCTGCAGAGTAACAAATTTTGTGCTTTACTCTAAGAAAAAGAAGTTTTTTCTCCCCCCATCAAAAACCCCTCAAAAAAGGACAGAATCAAACATTTTGGAAAGTCTTCACACAAAGCGCAGCGCCGCAGTGCCAACACCCCGGTGCGGGGCAGCCGCGGCCCCGCGGGACTCCGGGCGGGCGGAGCTCCCCGCTCGGGGGGCGGCGGCTCCAGGCTCTGGCCCGGGGGGGTCACGCCCGGGCAGAGGCGNCGGGCGGAGCGCGGCCCCCCCGCGCCCAGGGGCGGGAGCGCGGCGCCGGCCCCGCCCGTGGCGCTCCGTGGAGCTGTTCAGCGCCCAGGTGCTGAGTCTCCCCGCGGCTTACGGAGGCTCCGGCGGCGTTCCCTTCCACCGCTCCCCGGCGCGGCCATGGCCCCGGCGCTCAGCCGCCTCCGCCAGGCGTTCTGAGCGCCCGCCCGCCCGCCGCGCCCCGGCGTGGATGCAGCAGCTCCAGGCGCCCCTGGTTCCGAGGGCGAAGGCGGCAGGTAAAGCCTTTCCATCCCCGCCCATCCGCATTGCATCCCCGCCCGCCTTCCGCTCGGAGCTGCCGGTTCGAGTGGCTCTTGCCGAGCCGCGCCAGAGGCGCGAGTTGTGTGCAGGGAGCGAGCTCCGCGAGGCGGACCACGGGGAACAAAGCGGTGCGGTGCAGATGCTTTCTGACTAGTTTCGTTATTTTTGGTTCCGGGGAGTGGGGAAGGGAAGAGCGGGATGGCTGGTTAACTGCAAATATCTGTGCTTGCTTAGATGTCGGGGAAAACGTATATTAATTTGCTCGTGGAATCACATTCCTATTCTCACGGTTCAGCAGGGGAAAAGATGTGTTTGTCATACAGGTAAGATAGTGCTATACTCGAGACTGCAAAATGGTTTCCTTGAGTACCCTCCTTAACTGTAATGCTTGTATAGATTTTGCACTGCAATAATTTCTTACTTCTTCCTGTGTGGATTACCAGCCCCACTGAAGAGCTAGGACAAGCAGCAGAAGGTCAGAGTAGCAGCGACAATGTTTCTGTGACAGTGTCAGAAAAAGAGAGGAAAAATTCCACTGTATTTATGGCCAAATGACAAGTTGCATCCTACATGAAGTCATTTACAGCCAAGCATTGTGCTGTTATGCCCGATGCTTCAGGCTTCCTCTTAGTGCTGGGTGATGAATAGGGAATTGAGCAAGCATATTAACCATGCATAATCAAGCAGCAAGTGTTCTTCACTGCTTGTGTGTGTAGTACCTTCTGTCACAGGATCAGCGAGTATTTCTGAGCTATCAAAAGGCTGTTTCCCCCTAAACTGAGTCGGATGCAGCTGTACCCTTTTTGTGTTGTTGGTAATACAGGTTAGCTTACACTTCTTAGAGTGGCGTGGGAAGTGGAAGCCTGGTAAAACAGAAACTCAGCACTTTTCTCAGGTGTAGATGGTGAGAAAAGTTTAACCCAGGAGACAGCATGTGGTCAGATCAGGAACTTGTACAGTTTCTGTGCTGATTTTCAAAAGAAACCGAAGAACCAAACTAAGATTAAAAAATTGCTTCCTTTAGAAAATCAAATGCAGTCTAATTAGTATACTCTTAGCACTTTGTCTTAACTTACTTCTGCCCTGTATCTAGAATTTCTTTGTGTATTAAGCATCTCCTGCTCCCCATGTTACTATATTATTAAGTTAGAAGAAAAGAGCCAGAAAAACAATTGCAGGGAGCAGTAAGGTAAGTGTTTAAAAGCAAAATTATAGGAATCACATAAATTCCCATAATATTAAAGGTTCTCCAGTCTGGACAGAAACATAGTACTTCTCATTTTCATTGACTTGACTTTCTTTTTTTATCTTTTTGTACCAGTGATTAGGGTTCAGGTATGTAATTCATTTGCAAGATAGCATGCATTCAATTTTACTTATAGAGGCTGCAGATTAACAGATTTTGTGCTTTACTGTAATGAAAAGAAGTTGAATAGATTGAATACTGTCTGACAGTCATCCCACATCCAAAAGCTCTGCTTCCAGTAGGCCCCTTGGACATGCAGGGGCATAACGTCTGGCTCTTAACAGTAGCCTTTTAGGGATCAATTGAGTTAATAATTACAGTAGTGCTTTACTGACAATTAAAAATCAATTTGTGCACATGACTGTGTGCAAGGCAAGCTTCCCCTCACACCAGCA
Organism: Mystacornis crossleyi; assembly: GCA_013400655.1. Lineage (NCBI taxonomy): Eukaryota > Metazoa > Chordata > Aves > Passeriformes > Timaliidae > Mystacornis > Mystacornis crossleyi. The sequence goes on along the minus strand of VYZQ01041916.1, from coordinate 28,958 downwards.
GAATTAGATTTCCTGACACAGCTCCTCCCTACCTCTGCCTTTTAGTCTAAGCACCATCGAAGCCTCAGAGCACGTGATCAGCTATGTGTGATTTAAGCGATGCTATTGAATTTTTTCCACAGGGAACAATTACTACAGAGTGACAAGTCAACCATTTTGATCTTAACAGATCCAGCTCTGTTTAGTGAGGGTAACCATAGCATACTCTGCCTAACCCAGTCTGAATATCTCACTGTAGCAGTTGGCTTCTAATTTAAAAGGACACTGTTAAACCTTAAAATAGGTTCTCATTTTTGGGTGGGAATAAGAGGCTTAATAACAGAAGGACATTGTAGACATTTTAGCTGTATATTTGCAGTTGCTGCTGCCTGCAACAGCCCTCAAGAAGCCACTAAAATATGAGAAAAGCTAAGCAGTGTGTCTGACCACACCCCTATATTGCCATAATTCATAAACCGAGACTCTGTGCTTGCTGCCACATTCATATTTCTACCTGGTCAGTTAGGACAAAGACAAAGCTGCTTTGTCCTAATGAAGCCAGTGCAGCATGCTTTTAATAGAGCCAACAATCTGGGCTTCCCAAAATATATTAAAAAGGACTCTTGTGTTCCCCAACATTGTTTATGCTAAAGGCTATTGCAAATAGAATATTTATGCTAATTACTTGTATGTCAGCTTGGGCAGTAAACAATCAATATTTTACTGATGTAGGATCCACTTCAGCTTTCTGTGTCCAGTTATGGTGCGTTCAGCACAGTAAATTAAATTTCAAGTTGCAATTTCTTTGTGGAAATGTTTATTTTAACTTCCATAGGAGACTGCTGAAGTCATGGAAATGTTTCCATTACACTTAAGTCTATTTTTCAAAGAAGCTTACACAAAAACCTGACCTGGATATATTTTTAATGTTAGAACCACTGTTATGATCACACCATACAGCAACACAGTAAGGGTAGGGTTTTTTTAAGGGTTAAAAAAATCCTTATAAGCACAATCTGTGCAAAAATGCCATAGTTAATAATCAACATGCGCTATAAAAAAGCAGGCTTTTAAACTGCTATCTGTATGAGGGAGATAGGACACATACCTTTATGTGGTATGGAGAGTCAAAGCCCTCTGTATTACCAAAATGCCTTTTAATATTGTTCCCTGGATTTTGGCTGAGATGGCTTATGTATTTTCTACAATTCTAAAAAGAGAAAAAATAATTTTATGTATTGTATAGTGCCAATTTTCTGGTTGAATTCTAGCAATTCTTGGCATTAAACATAGCTAGATTTTACTTGTCCCCATAAATGCCTGTAAATTGTTATATGATGCTCCCAAGTCTACTCTTTAAAAAAGGCATTTAAATGTACACTGCAATAAGCAATTACTGAACTGCTTCATTTTACTATAAAGGGCCTGCTAACTACAAAGAAGCAATCCCAGTGACTTGCTTCAAGTAGCAAGTAATATTTTCAGTAATTTTTGAAGGTATAGGTTCTAACTTATAAATATTTGACTATAGTGTTTAAGCATTTGTTTTAAGTTCTCCACAACAGAAGAAAATAGTAGCTGCACTCCAGGAGTTGTTGCTATAATCATGTACTTTTATGTCTCATAGGTCAAAGTCACTCTAAAATCTGGGAGAATGTTAGACTGTGGTTGAATTGTGACATTGTCATAAAAAGGAACAATACATAATTTGAGCTGACAACATGATGCTGACAAGATTTGCAGAAATATTCACTTCCATTTTATTTTGTCTTGAACAAGTAGTTTTGGAGAAATGGGCAGCTTGGAGACAGTATTTATGTAGAATTGCAGTGAATAGAAGCTTTTCCTGCTTGAGTAAGTTCTACTCTGCCTTGTTTCTAGTGTTTGGGATGGGGGCAAGAAGAGGAAAATTATGGGACAGAGGGCAAGCCCTGCACATACAGTTGTACTTATCCACTGGAAAATCACCAGATTTTGAGGATTCCTGACTTGATCATGCTCATACTGCCCTTTGAGGGCTCTGCTGTCAGAGCCACCCAGCTTTTACTCTAAAAGGAGGCAGAATGCTGTCATACCTTAAAGGAGTGACCAGCAAACATCCTTTTGAGTCAAAGCAGGAGCAAGCAATTTCATTATAGAAAATCTCAGTGAAGGTGAGGGAGACTGAGAAATCTCAGTCTTGAATCTTGTGCTACGAGTTTGAGGTTTAACAAGCATATTTAAAGAACATTGGCTTCACTCTGTGTGAGCTGTCTCAGTGCTTCCCAGTCTCCTCAGTGGGAATAAGTGCCTGGGCAGCATGCCTGCTCCTCTGTCTGTGATGATTGTTCTCCCTGGCCTAATACTTGACAGTTTGCATTCTTCACTCACCTGCTATTTTACAGATTAGAGATGATGGACCTGGACTAGCACCTGTTTGCGAGAACTGCATGAAACAATTTGTTCTGTTATTTTTCAGATTTCTTTTTTTGCTTTTTTTGAGATGTGGCTGAGGCTACTATCAAAAAATTACACTTGGGTTTTTTAGATCTTTCTACTTGTCCTCAAAAAATGCAACTTGACAAAATTTGCAGATATAGACATATGAAACACATAGGACCAAATGAAACATACAGGACCAAATTACTGAAAATTTCTGAAACAAACAGAATTTCCATTAGTTTCCATTTAAGATAGTTACACAGTCTTCTTTAAATTTGGAACCAAGATGTCTCAGAAATTATAAAAGAAGAGTCATCTATACACAACCAATATTCCACTCACAAGAACTTTATCCTCTGCCGTCCACTTAGCTTTATGCCAGCATAAAAGGATTATTCCTGCTACATTTGCAGTAGAGAGTTGCTCTGGTGACATGGTTTGCTATCTTTGCTTTGGAAGTGCATTAAAACTTCAGCATCACAAATAAAAAGCAGAAAAACATTAAACTGGCATCCTAAAAAGCATGGGAAATGATTTTTAAAGGTGCTCTTTGTTAGCATTCGCACTGCATCTGTTGAAACTTGCACTTTGCAAAGTAGTGTGTGACCTAAGACACAGCTTAACTACAGAATAAGAGCAAGATTTAACAATTCAGTTCAGTTTTGAGATAATTAAAAATGCATATCCTTCAGATAATAAGAGTATGTTTACTCCAGAAATATGTTACCAGGGCACAGGTTACAATTAAACAACATAAGCTGAGAAACTCTGATTTAAATATGAATTACATCAGTGCTTAGACTTATATCACTGTCTTATGGGAAAAAAAACCACAAGATGCACTCTGAGTTCAGAGCAAACTGCAGAGAGCATATTCTGGGCTCTCTTCTGGGTAGCTGATTGTTGTCTCAAGTAATACAGTTAAGGAAAAAGTTTAACATGGTTTTACTTTAAAATCACACCCCCCATCCCCACTCCCCTGTCTTCTAAAAGGCATCAACTTGAATAGCATTCTATTACTGTTACATGATTTCAAAGTTTAACCACATACAGCTGCTTAAATCTGAAAAATGAGATAATAAATGCAAGACAAGTATTTTCTCTGAGGTATTTAAGACTTCTGTTAACTCCTGTTACTCAGCTACAATCTATTTCAGTATTAACAACAGTGAAAATACCCTTTAAAGTGACAAGCCGTATCTGCCACTCAAAAGTACACAAGCTTTAATATATTTTAAAACTGACTCAAGTAAAAGAGAGACAATAACTGGATTCCATCTGTCCCTCCTGACTATTTCTAAATGAGTTAACACTGATTACCAGTGTTGCTTCAGCATAGGGTTTTGGTGATTTTTTAGCCCTTTCCCACCTATACTGTGCTTCAAGTACAGTAGAAGCTTTTCACTTTTAAGCAGAATGTCTTGCTTCAATCTTTTCTCTGCCAAAACAAGAGTTAATTCGTCACTTTATTCCCTTTACTTACTCCAAACATTGGTACAGCCATGCTGGAGAAAGGGGTTAAAATCCATAGATTTCCTTAGGGTGACTGCAAAGAGGCTAGCAGAAAAACTCATGATCGGGAAGCTGTGCAACTTAGTTTTCTTTCTTTTCTAAGGAATCACTGGCTGGAGAGAAAGCAGAGTTTACTGCTTTCTGGGAAGAGATAGTATTATCTAAGAAAAGCAAGCAGCTGTCTGTTGAGGGGCTGTAGCTTTCTGTACAGGCTACTCCACCCTTTCCATATTGCAAAGCAGAACTGTCACTGAAAACAATGAGAAATTCTGTCTCGGTGAGAAATGACAAGGAAAAATACATCAGAATAGTAAGTGTGCCCTGAAACACTTCAAATATCACAGACTAGAAGAAAAAATACTCAGTTCCTGACTCCTTCATCACAGTTACTTCTGTGAAATCAGTACTGCCACATAGATGAGAGATCAAAGATTCGTAGCTTTTTTTGTAGGAGTCCTTCATTGAGCTGGAAGCTGAACTCCACTGATGACCCTACCAGCAGAAAGAAAAGACAGGGAGAGTCTAGAAAACACAGCATGGACAGGAGCCTCTTATCCAAGCTAAGGAACTGGCGGAGAAAAATGAAGAAAGAGAAGAATCTTGTAAAGTTTATTATTTCTTTGTGAACTGGTATACGTTAGTAGATCTATTCAGAGGATAGAGAGCAGTTGGTGTTCTCCTGTTGCCATGAGTGAGAGGGAAGAAGGATAAAATCCCTCTTGGAATCCCTTAGTGCCTCTTGGAGAGAAAAAGAGAGGGAGGAAGAGACCCTGACAATCAGCACACATAATGAATTCCTGGGTGGGTGGATACAGGCTTTTTGGCACAGGCTGGAGAGGGGGATCCTTGCTAGTCCCAGAGGATGCACAACATACCAGCCCTTTGTCATGATAGTGCTTTAAGCTGCTCTTACTCTGCAAACATGGCAAGACAATGCAAGTAAAGATGACTCTATAGTCAACGGCCCTTCATAGATTCTAGTCCTGGGGAAACTTTTCTTACTCCCACAGCAAAGGTGGAAAAATTACTGAAAAAAGCTCATCCTGATAAGGTGCAATTATGTAAATTACTCTACTTACTGCCAGGGTATCAGCTATACGATAAACATTCCTTTGAAAGAACAATGTACAAAGAAATGAAGCACAAGAAGTTGGCTACCACAGCCTGACAAACCTAATTCCAATGTATTTTGCTGTAAACAGATGGGAATATCTTGGCTATAAAACGATTTTTATTCACTGCGAGAAGGCCTGAACTTGCCATTTCACCTTCCTTGTTAAACTATTAACTTTCAAATAACATGAGTGACAGAAGTAGATACTTGCAACTTTTTAAAAACCCATTTCCTGATAATTTCTCATAACCTCAGCTTTAGCCCAGTATTCTCCTCTTTGTCTTCCAAAGCAAAACATAATGTATCCAAGGGACATGAGGTGAAAAAGTACAGGCACAGCTAAATCTTTATTAAACATAGACACATTTGCTGAAAGTTTCTTTGATGCATAGCACACAGGCTGCTGCTGCACGTATCTAGTTGCATTTGTCCTGCAAGAAAAGGCTATGGAACACAAAAGAATCAATGTATAGGTACTGAACCCTACCATACCAGATGACTAGGTCAGCACAAAATAATTGTCCTTTCTTAGGTTTACTCTTTGGACTTTCCAAGACAGTCTTCACAAGTAACTTGCAGCAAATACATGATGTTCACCTCTGCCAGCTGATACGATGCTTGCTTTCATTATTTCCCTATGGCAAGGTCCTTCAAGTCTAGCTTATACATTAACCTTGCAGATTTTACACACTAAACTTTACTCAGCAAAGTAAAAAAACAGTCCTAAAATAAAGAAAGAAACAAAAAACCCCATGTAAGTTTCATTCAGGTCTCTCATTCTTCTCATGTCTTAATGCTTTTGACTATTACTTCTCACACTATCTTTTCCTGCACAAGTTTCAAATGTCACACCAAAGAGGAGAAAAAGGATTTTTAGTTTGTTTAGTTATTGTGAATAAATATGTCCGTTATGCCCATTCACGCCTTCACCTGCTGGCCTGCCAGCAGCTACCTACAGTTCTTCAAAGGGGTTCCATAACACAGCCACAAAGAAAGTTTTCCTCCATGCAATCTCAGTTTCAAACGAATGTATTTCCTTCCCACAGAAGCCAGGAAAATCCTGACAGATGGAAGAACCAGTAAACAGCTTCAGTCCTGGAATGGCTGCACATTAAACTCTATGTCAGGCAGAGATTACAGCTCTAATTTCATAATCTGCCTCTGCAGAGCTACTTCTGACAACACTGCAAGGCCCAGCTCCAGATTTCTCCATTCACAACTTACCTATACACAGTCTTTAGATCTGTGCCACAACACAGCCATTTTTACAGAATATGAAAAGTCACTTAATTTAGCTAAAAAACTATGATGAAACTAAAGCCTCTGTATTTTCCACGATGGAAAGATTTTATTAGCCTAATGCAAAAATTAAGTTTTTATTCACTTCACACTTCCTTAGCTATATTGGTGGAAATTCCAACTGGTGTGTTAGCAGGAATGCCCTTCAGTAACTGAGATTATTTAAAGTATGAAATCTTGAAGTCTTGTGAGGCCTAACTTCCCCCACCCCCCCCCCCGAGGGAATTAANCCCCCCGAGGGAATTAATTGAGATTCCTTTTAGTTACTAGCATCTAAGTAGTAGCTAGCTCCTTCTAGCCTAGCATGTAAGTAGATTTTGTCTGCTCTTAAAATACCCTTCCAATCACATTCTTGTGAATAGTTTTATTCTTCTGAAGCCAGTTTACATGTTATTTCAAGCAGATTAAATTAACATAGACCGAGTGTTCACCTAACAAAGACATTCCTTAATGTTCGTGGGATAATGCTTGGTTTGAACCCAGACTGCAGATTATATCCTGGTAACAAGAAGGGAAGTTAAATTGTAGCTCACTGGTTTCCTCTTCAGCTTTCTTGGATTTGACTATTGTTCTTCTTAGCATAAGATATCAGTAGCTTCATTTAATGAGAGGAAAAGTGTATTAGCTGCCAGTTCACTGTTGAAGATTTCTGGACAGTTTCAAATTTTTTTGCCTCTCCTGGTTATATTTAATCATAAGACTTGTCATGATCACACCTGAGTACCTCACTTAATTAGATTTTGGAGACAACCTCTGCTGCCTGAAAGACTAGCACTATGCCAGCTTCCTACTGGAAGTCACATTCTGGAGTTCAAGGCAGAAAAGGAATTAATTTACACTCTCACTCTCTGTGCTGCTATCTTGTTTGACTGTTTTCACTTTCTGTGCACAAAAAAGAAAAGGCCTGAGCAATGCCAGAAAAACACTGTAACTTTTGCTAAAACTTTTCTGTGCCACTGGAATTATTTATTACTCTGGCATAAATTCTGTTACCAGTATAGTAATACAGTTTTAACTTTCTAGTCCAGAAGGGATGAATGTATTATGAACACATTTCTTCCAGCATAAGAGCATCACCCTGTGAGAAGACCCCTTTCTGTGGCAATGTTTAGTTTGGAAGCAAACCTTTCTCAGATGGACAGTCCCTCACGAGAGGCATTAAATGACAGGTCTAAATTTATCCTGGAGGTCATAAGTACAATGAGGAAATAAAATCCATATTAATAAATATTAGTTACTACTGTAAGCATGTTCAGTTTTCTTTATCATTAAGAAACACTAAGTATGGAAGAAATCTAGAAGATTACAAACAATACCATCTAACATGCAAATCAGCTGGGAGTTTTAATCTTCTGGGGCTTCTTCGTGAGGACAGCTGCCAGCTGCAGATGCTTGGCTGACTAATTGGCACTAGCAATAAACAATATTTGAGTTTGTCCAGGAAAGGAGCAGAAGGTCTGAGAAAGGATTATCAATATACATTAAAAAAAGAAAAGCCGGTATGTCTCTATTGAAATTATTATCTGTGTGATTCATTTCTACAACTGAAAATTGCACTAAATGCAAGTAATTGTTTATAAAGCTCTCAACACTATCTAACTGAATCTTAGCTATTGGAAGATTATAAAGCAAATATAGCATACAAAAATAAACCAAACTGCTACTATAATAAGGAATACTATACTCTCGGGGCTTCATAAAGCAATTTTGTATCCAGGCCTGACTGGCTTACAAGCAAATAGAACTTTTCATCAAAAAGATTGCTAGATTGTTTAGCAATATGCCAGCCCCTGAGCTACAAGACAATCTATCCTATCTGTAACACTGATACCACCACAAAGAAGTTATTATCTAACTTATTGACAAAGGTAACAATCTTACACTTCTCAGGAGCTATTACCTGACTCGTGTAATATCTGAAAGTACTTAGATGCTTCTTGGAGTGGTTGTAGAGTTACTGTGCCACAACAAAGAACTGGATTAGACCTTCCTTGCATTTAGACATGCACTCCCCAGATAGAATTGAGAGACAAGTTGTCAAATTGAAGAAAATTACTCTAAAAGTTTCAGGAAAAGAAAGGAAGCGATAGAAAAACAACTTGCAAAGGAACCAGGAAAAAGGAGGATGCAGAAGAAAGCAACAATTAAGAGCCAAGGATGGGATAGAGAGGATTGAAATATAAGATATTTGTATGCAGGAACAATTGTCTTAAAAGCTTCTGAATAAAAAATTAACAGCTGATGGCATACTCACTAGGACTTACATCTAGTCTGAGAAGGAGAGCTGTTAAGATAAGTGAGTGAGCCAGCAAGACAGATGGCTGGTGAAGGAACTGACACTGCAAGAGCTGGAACATTCAGTAGAGAGGAAAAACAACAGCTATACCCATGAAGGAACTGCTGCCAAGCACGTAAGTGAAGTGAGCAGAATCACACAATTTCAACAGTTTCTATAAAAATGTGGATGATGTGCTGAACTGCAGGCAATGTATAGGGCCCCAAGCTGACAGTTCCGCATCAGCGCAGAAGCAAATAGACAAAGGAATAATTAAAAGGTCATTACCTGAACAAACAGCAGCACATTGCTCAGAGATGTGAAATTACACAAGTGAGTAAAAGAGATTTATAAGTAAGGAAATGCTCAATAGGCATAAGCACTGAAGAGATAAATTTATCACCTAGAATTCATTTGCAAAAACTACCCCTTGTATTCAATATGAAAAACAGTGTCAGAAGTTAAGGATTATGACATCACCTCACCCCTCCTCCCCAATTAAAACCTGTCCACTAAGAATAAAATAGTTTCCGCAAAGCTTGCATTTCTCACAGCTACAGATTTACTATCAGTAAGATTCCAGACATTCATTACAGTCAACTCCAACACCTGCATCTTGAAACCCAGTAAATATTTGCAGTCAAGTTTCCACATACTTTCAAATATGTTTAGTACAATCCACTGCTCTTTACATTGACAAAAAAACCCTCTGAAAAATCTGACCATAACATATTCTTGAAAATAAAGTGAATTAAATGCAGAGGGGTTAGGGGTTGTAGGAAAAACAATTTTGAGAACTGAACAGCTTTGCATGCACAAGGAGGTGTCCTGAGGTCTCATGAAAACTGATCTTGAATTTTGATACCATCGTAAGGAGAAATAGTTCTGACAAAAAAGGAGTTTTAGAATAATACCCTAAATGAGCACCTTAATTAAAAAAGAAAGTTTCTACATTGACTTTCAGTTAGCCAAATTACTTTTTCCTATTACTTTTCCTTATTACTTTTCCAGCCCATTACTGCTGCCAGTCATTGAGAACAAGAGGAAAACTGCATCCTTCTTTTGAGTTGTGTGATGGTGTTCCTGTATTTAGCATTATCACACAGACATACACTGAAGTACACGTTGTTTTCATTAATTGTGCAGTGTATAAGTGTTTAAGCTGTACAGTTCAAGAAAAACAGCTCATTGCTGAAGACAGATCTCAAGAAGTTCTTTAAGCACTGATGAGTCTATTACCACTACTGCAGTAGAAAAATGGCTATGGCATGGAAAAGTAGAATATTAAAAGTCATATCAAATTTCCTACAGAATATGATTATCTTTCTGGTATTTGGAAAATCAGATTACTTTTATAAATGCAGAAAGATTTTAATATAGAAGCCAGGCAAACTAATTAAATAAACAATATGGGATGGCTCCAAAACATAGATCACACATTAATGCAAAAAGCCGATATAATTACGAAGAACTCAAGTCAGGCAGTTTGGCATCAATAAAGATAGTAGGACCTGTTCATTATTATCAGTTAAGGCACATTTTCCCTGGTTTAAGAACTGTGTTGTTAGAAGTTCGTTGCGTAGCATCAGAAAGGTACAGGTAAGGTGAAGCGAGGCTATTCCTCAAGAGGGCACTGATACTTTATTCTGAGGCCAACATTAGGTGAACAAATATAACATTGAGGTGAGTAACATGCAGATTACACTTCACCTAGAGGAGAACACCGGCGGAGGTTTCAGCCTTCACCAGAGCACCCGGCTGCCGGCTACAGGAGGATCTCTGTAGCTCAAACCCCTCAGCCACCGCCTCCTCAGCCCCCTGAGCGTGCCCGCCCTCGCTCCGCGCTCACAGTGCGGCCCCACCGCCGGCGAGCGGCCAATCAGAGCGCGCTTATCTCCGCCTCCGCCGCGGGCAGCCAATCAGAGCGCGCTTACCTCCGCCTCCGCCGCGGGCAGCCAATCAAGGCGCGCTCGTCTCCGCACCTGCCGCCGGGCAGCCAATCAGAGCGCGCGCGGCGGGAAAGCGGGACCCGCGCGACGGCGTGTGCGGCTGGGCGGGCGAGGCGCCTCCGCACCCAGCCCTCAGCCTCGGCTGCCGTGGGGCTCCTCCCCTCGCGTTCGTCGCGGTAGCCTTGCAGAAGGAGGGACAAAGAGGGAAAAGAAGCGAGGAAAAAGCCTGGAGGAGCGCAGGAATAGCAGCAGCCGAGAGAGGCCGGTGAGCGGGAGCCGCGGCCGCCCTGTCCGGATGTCGTGGGTCAGCTCCTCGGAGCGGGACTTTTGCTTGTAAAGCTCTTGGTTCGCTTTCTCCAGCGTTGTCGTTGGAAATTACCCGTGCTAGGCAGCACGAAACAAAAAGGAGTTTCAATGGCAGTAGCTTTATTAAGTAATTAAATGTTTTATTAAATATTTTCTTATTAAATAAGCCTTGTTTTATTAGATTATTAATTTTTCTGTCGGTTACCCAGACTGTGCGGAGCTGAAATCAAAACCTAGTTACAATTTCTCTGGAAGGGAGATGCGAGGTGAGGCTCAGAGCAGATGTGCCCATTTTCAGGGCATCTCACGAGGGACCAGCCCAGCAAACAAAACGTGGAGTTAGACAAAAGCAACAACAAATGATAAGACTTGCAGGGCAATGTCTTTCCTCTGAAATTACTGAGAAATGATGAAAGCACAGGAAGCACACGGATCTGCCATTCTCCCCCTCTTAACTGAGTGAACCTTTAAGTTGGGTAAGCACTCTTAATCCTCGAGGGTAGCCTGGGGTGGCTCTTCTGTAAGCCTCCATCAGATTTTATTGAAGCTTTAGGATCTTGGGATCAAGTTGATTAGCTATTCTGTGTTGTGTTTGCTCAAGGGACAGGAAGGAAACATCAAATTACACCCACTTGAGGTTACTTGCTAATGAATAATGTAATTATACACCAGGGTATTAGAATGTTTTTACATTAAATCCCTTATGTTTTTGTTTTCTCTTAAGAATCGTCTATGTTTAGATAAGCTAGAATTAACATTGCCTCTTTGAAAAGTCTGTGACCACAGTAAAAATAGTTTTTGTTAGGAAAATAACATGTTTAAATTATCGGGGCAGGTGGCAGAAGTAAAAAGCCAAGCACTTCATGCATATGTTTTAAAGGCAAGAGTTCCTTAACAGATGCTTGGAGACTTCTCCTTATAGTTCTCATCACAGCAGAAAAATGATGATTCTTTTTCAATGTGGCAGTTCAGGGAACTAGTGGAAAGTGACTTTCTAGTGTAATAACTGTATGAATTGGCCAAAACTGTAATTTCAGTTTTACATTTGAACACAGAAGCTTAAGTAACTACTGTACTGCTGAGTTCTAATATCCTCAAATAAACTCCAGTAAGAGAACAACTTTTATTCGTGTCTTTGGGACAAAGCACTGTGCTGAAGGCAGAATTTTGGCCTTGGTATTTCATATTTTATATTAAAGTTCAAAGCTGTGAAAGCTTTAAAATGTGTAATTGAATCTCATTTTGCACAACACTTTCTTTTAGGAAGTGAATTCTGGTGTGTGTGTGTGTGTTAAAGCTAAGTGGTACCATTCTAGCCCACGTAAATAGCAAATGCTTATGTTCTCCTTCACAACTGAATAAATTTACAGTTGGATGAATATTCTGGTTTTGTCTTTTTTTCCCATAGTGTGTAAACTGGGATAATTTACATACATTGAACCTGATTTGGTTACAGGAAAAGTAAAATGTGAGGGTTTGCTGCATTTTCCATCTGGCCAGCTCATTGTTCTGGCTCTTATCTACTGTCTCTAGCAACACCTCAGGCTGATATCAGTGAGGAACTGGCAAAAGGAAGATGTGCTCAGTTCTGGCTCACAAAGACTAATATATAAATAAAAAGAGGCTAAACCCAAAACTGGATGGTGCCAGTAAATGTAGTAGTAAGCTTTGTGATTTCAAATAGATTTATTCAGTAGATTTACTCTGTCTGTTCTAGGTTGCCTCTTGCCTTGTTCCTCCCCTGGTAGAAAAACACTGTCAGGAATCACTTTAGTGACTGCAGTGTTGGTTTTTAACATATGAAAATGGATTTTTAAGGGCTTGGAGCCAGGTTTTCAAGTACTTGGCATCTATAATAGGGGCAGGTTTTCAAAAGAGGTTAGCACTGCCTGTTCTGAGCTCTTGTGAAGATTGGTCCATTTTGATTTTGTGCCTAACTGAACTGATTTGTTGGAAATCTGGTCCCTGTAGCTGAGCATGATTTTTTTAGAATTCTGTGAAAGCAGTAATAACACTACCAAGAAAAAAAAAAAATAAAGCTGTACAGCACCCCCCACTCAGTTCAGTACCCTAAAAGTGCCACCCAGAGCACAGAGTATGAGTAAGGCAGGGTTGTATGTTGGTACGTGCTGCCAAACAGTTTTCTAGGATTTCACAGTGAAAACAAGTATTGTATTGCTAATTCTGTTCTGGATGTGTTTATTTAAAGTAAAAGCTGTTGTGAAAGGAAGTTATAAATGCTAGTTACAAGAGTGCAAAAATGTCATATGCGTTTGGGAAGCCACAAGAGGAAAATGCTGTAATTGAAATTGAGTGTAGCTGTCGTTAGTAATGTTCTGAGTTCTGAGATAGCACCGCAGCTTGTAGAGTTGTGCTGCCTTCTGACCCAGGGCCTGGGATGAACATTTTGATTGTCTGTCACTGTAATCAATGGTGTAATTCCTACTGAGTTTGATTTAGCAATCTTGAGTCCTATGTTAAAATGGTAGCAGTATGAACAAAATGAATGTTATGCGTTGGAAAAAAACTTACTTAAATCAGCCATCAGCCGTCTTTTTCACTGGCAGAGCTGTTACAGGGTGGTAATATTGATTTATGTGGTCTTTCTGGCTGGTTATGTCACTTATTATTGCAGATTACTGTAGAAGATTTTTATTTCTGATTTTGAATAATTCCATTTATTTGAAATTAATTTAGTGTCCACTTCTGCAATGTTTTGGCCTTGTCTTTGGTCTCTTAAACACTGTCTGAAGAATGAATTATTAATTGTTGCAGCTGAAGAAACACACCAATAATTTTCTGGGGACTTTGGAGGGGAAAAGACAAACCAAACTAAACAGAGCTTTATTTTTGCACACATTCTTCTTCTTTTGTGCCGTGCTTGCGCAGTTGAAATAAGGACTTTCAATAATCCAGATAAGCAAACAATAATACTGTAACTTTCAGGTAGGAAGTATGGGATACCTGTCTACACGCTAGTGTTGTATTTGTAGAATAGCTGAGTGAACATCTGATAAACAAATGGAAACAAATTGAAAATGGCTACATTGGAGTCAATAACTCTCAGAGCAGTGTGATTCAGAGACTTTCACATAGAGGTGATAAGAGAAAAGAGATGAGTTGTTGTTAGATACCTGTTTTACCGACCTTTCATAAAATTGAACTGGGGATTAAGGCATCATGCTATTTCTACCTTTCCAGTGCTAGCTGGAATGAATTCTAGGCTTTAAAAAAAGTAATAAATTAGGATAAGATGGTGATTGTAGAGATGGAAAAAATTGCATGGAGAGAGCTGCCCATAAACACAGTCACTGCTCTGTGAGCTCCAGGTACAGTCCTATTTTGTTTCCATTTGGTTGAATGGAGGTTGTATTTCCCTTGTTACTTAACTGTGATGATGTGACATTCTGCTTTGTTGGTGTCAATTGCAAGTAAACATAATATAAAAGATTTTGACCAGGCTTTGAGAAGTGTTCTGGTGTTCCTTGTTAGCCATGGGCACAAAGTTCTGGAGTTTGTTGTCCTTTTACTGTTGCATATATACACACTAATAAACACGTCATGTGTATTCTGAAGTCAGTGTTCCATATAGATTCTATACTTACTGGTATCAGTTCCATGTAGCAGTTGCTAATCTTTCATCTTGTGCTCTGTTCATTTTTCAAATGTAGAACTTGTACGCTGAAATGACAAAGCAGAGCCTGTCCATACTCTGTAGTTCCCAAAGCTATTTTCCCAGACACACGAGTGGGTGGCTGTGCTTTCTCTGTCTTTTATGGCATGTACATCAGGGTCACAGTGCTAAATACATGAGGTTGAGAAAGGGTATGTTTTAAAAAACTTTCTTTTTTTACACCTTTTTTAGTATCTTCATTCTTTCTGATGAAAGAATCTCAAGGCTAAAGAAGTCTCACAGCAATCCCAAGCCTCATTTTGGACAAAGAATATTTGATGTGCTTATGATTAGACTGAGCATCCTTTTGTCATGCTTTTGGAGTGGGTGGATAACTTAGCTCTGTTTTACATCTGTATCCCTTGAATGTCTTTCTACAAATGAAAATTTAATTTGGTGAGGTTAATACACTGAATTTGATTCAGCTTGCACCTCACTGACATTGTGAGCCCATTATGGCATCATTACTCTCCAATTACAGGCATGAAGGTGAGAAGTGACCTAGTAATGAAGGGTACACACCCAGAGAGGTGTATTGAGAATTTTACATGAGGCAAAAGGGGGAAAAAAATCTACTACACTGACATCTGCCAAAAGGCCATTTGTCATAAGTGACTACTTTGAAAGAATCCCCAAGAAAGGCTTGTGCAGAGCATTGCTGTGCTGTCACTGGGATGTGTCTCAGGTGCAGATCTCGAGAATTTCAATAGTTCTATGTACTGCATAGTACTTGTACAGAAACAAGGTCAAGCAGTTTGGTATCCTAATATTTATTTAACTTGGGAGAGTAATGTCTAAGTTACAGTTTAAAATAATCTAATATGGAATGAAATTTTCAGCTTTAGTGCTTAATGTTCCTTCAGTTTTGAAAAACGTATTTGGTGTCAAATGTACTCTAGGAAACACAGATATTTACTAGCATTGTTATTCAATCAGTTTAATTGTATTCTGTGGTTTAAGATACTAAAAACTAACTTTGCCTTTCCAAAATGTCCTTTCTCTTGTATGAGTAGAATTATATGAGAGTGACTGTTATGAGATCCTACAGGATACATTTTCAGAGAAACTGCACCTGCTGTAGGATCACTTTATTGAGACTGTTCTGAATATGGTGCAGTAAACTGAAGGCTTGAGAGGAAGCAGCAGGATAATAAGTGTCCATATAAGTTACATTGTATTCAACACTTTAATACTACTTCATATGGATGAGTATTTTCATTCTCGAGGAAGAACAGACCCACAGAGGACTGGTGGCCAGAGAAAATGGAATAAACCTGAGCATCAAGGAAACAGCTTCTGGTACAGCAAAAAGTGAAATTAAGAAAACTGGTAGAAGCAGAGGCAAAAGCTGCATATTCTTTTCAGAGGATGTATCTGAAAGTTGAGGTCCTTCTCACAGACTAAAGCATCCAGTGGAATATGGATAGGAAGGCTGTCAGCAGGCAGAGTAGCAAGTAATAGTGAGTTGCATTTAAATTCTCTTTTTTGTCCTTTTACCAATTTATCTACAAGTAGTCACATAAAGATTCCAAAGTAGTCAGGTACAGTGTGGCTTGCTGTGGTGCTATGCAGTATTTTGGGGATGCAGACCCATGCTCAGTTGCAAGATGATGAAAATCGGTGCTGCTACACAGTTTTTAGCTGCATCAGTTCCTTGGTTTAGTTAACTGCGCGGGGCTGCTTGAGGTGCCAACGACAAGTGCAAAAGATACCACGAAAACACACAGAGCAGGTAGGAAAAAGCACAAACCAAGCCCTTCTGGTACAGGTTCACAGCGGCAAAGACTAAAGTTCTGTGAAGAGATGAAAAACGGTCTTGCACATAGTTTAGTTAGTTCTTACCATTTGGAATATTTTATTAAATTATTAAATGTCATCTTGCTTTTAAATTTGTCCAGCTTTCTGCTCTGGTTTGCTTTCTGGAAAGAATCACTGAAGTTTTCTAGGTGCTGTGGAGACAGTGCTGATGTCACGGATGTTTGCAGTGGGGGCCTGGCCGAGGGCAGCAGATGGCCGCAGTTACCGGTGAGCGCGGCTGGGTGTCGGTGCGGAGCGGGGCTGTGGAGCGCGGCGCAGAACTGCGGAGCTGACAGCGCGCTCCGTGACTCCGGCTCCCAGCCGGCGGAGGAGGCTGCAGAGAGGCAGAGGCCGTGAGCCTCCCCCCGGTGCTGCGCCAGCTTCGGGCCCCGTGGTGCCCCCGCCTGCAGAGCCACGCCAGGGGCTGCGCTGGCTGGAACTGGTGCCAGCTCAGGTGCCGCTCCTTTGCAGATCTGGGCCAGATTACACCGCCTGTTTAACTCGGGCTTTTTTTCTGTCCCAGGATATTATGAAGTAACTTCCTGGTACTTATGTTGTCTTGACCTTTACAGACCTTTATTTTCTAGGTGGCTTCTCAAGTCGTGGGGTTTTTATAAGACCTGATGACCC
Source organism: Mystacornis crossleyi (assembly GCA_013400655.1). NCBI lineage: Eukaryota > Metazoa > Chordata > Aves > Passeriformes > Timaliidae > Mystacornis > Mystacornis crossleyi. Next base: position 12,003 of record VYZQ01041916.1, on the reverse strand, counting down.
AGGGGTGAAGAGACAATATAGGTGTAGCTAGAAGTGCCTCTCTTAATGAATAAATGGGTTTTTTTTAAGTACTGAACTCTTGGGTGATATTGAATGCTGTTGCCTTTAAAAACTTGACACAGTATCTTGCATTAAACTGGAGCAAAACCAGAAACAGTACCGCCAAAAAAGCTTTTCAAATTCCAAACTTCTCCCACACTCTGAGAAGAACCTCCTCCTCTGTGAATCTTAAATCCAATTTTGTGCAGCTGACATCAATGCAGAACTCTGCTGCTAAAGTCATTTGCTTGGCTCTTGAGTTAGCCACCCTGCAAGGTTCTCCTGCTTGCCTCTTAAGCACTATAGCGACAGGATCTTGCCAACTGCTCTGCTCTGGCTTATCTTTTGTGTCACTTGCTTTTAGTTTTTATTCTGAAGTACAGATGAGCAAAGAGTCTCGGTGGTTTATTTACTGAGCTTTCTAACAAACCTCTTTTGTTTTACCTTCCCTTGTGTTTAGAAGAAGCTGCCTCTAAATATTTCTTGAGGTCACCTTTCTTCCTTTCAAGTCCATGCTTCTGAAACTCTGATTTGCTGTGATATCTGTAAAGGCTTTACAGTGATTAAACCGTGCTTATCATGATGTTCACTTGTATTTTCCAGTCACTCTGTTCAGTTGTCTAAAAATAAAATGAAATATTTTGTAAGCTCTTCAGAACAGAGATTGGCTTTTTGTACAAGTGTTTAACACAGCAGGGCCCAGAAATCCAGACAAGGGCCTATAATACCACCTCAAGGGATGAGAAAAAAAAAGTGTTTCCAGGTATGAATTATTTTTTCATAGGAAGGTAAGTGTGGGGTGCCTTCAGGGATCATTTCTTCATAATGAAATGTGCATTAATGCTAAGAATATGCAAGGATTTTTAATCAAGCTGACATGTCTACAATGCAAAGATCAAGATTTTTCTATCAATGGTATTTAGGGCACCAGCAGCATTTATGTGAGCTGGAATGGTCTGTGTGACAAAATGATTCTGCTGGAAAGCTACAATTATTCTGTAAACTTCAAAATCCAGAGGAGAAGAGGCTGAGAATTTCTGCACTTGATTGGCTCAGGCTGAAAGCTGGAGAAAAAGCAGTTTGCCTTTTATGCATTTTGTCAGCTACAACAATGCTAACCAAAAAAAGTGTCATCTCCCCAGAGTCTCTTTTCAGACAAATGTGCTGTAGGGCAATAATGAATCTTAAAAGAAATTCATGACTGAAAAAAGCAGTGTTTTGCATATAAATGTTTCTAATGGAGCTATGAGCATCACTCTTGGGCTCTATTTGAAAAATACCATGTGAATCCATGTAGCTTTTAGTAATTCAACACATGAAAGGTGCTATTTATTTTTATTTGTATTATATTCCTTATAAAATATTTAATAATCCCTTGGCCAAAAGTACTATTAGCTCTTTGAGACAGAATACAGAAATATTCATAACTTCAAAAGCTTAAGTTGCTAATGGGTGACTTGGATAAACTGTGATCAGCAGAGAGCAATTCCTACTGATCTCCCAGACAGGAGTACTTACAGGTAGGTAGATAAAAATTTGTAAGGAAATATATACTTCTCCAGTATTGTTGACCTGATGAAATTTTTAAGAACAAAGTTATACTTTAAAGCCCCAAATAAGTAACTTAGATTTAAAAAGATTTTCTCTTAATTTTTCTCTTTGTATCATCTGTCATTTTCTTTAGGGCCGACACAGCACAGATTTCCAGCTCGTCTCTTTAGCCATGGGGAGTAAAGTCCCCGACTGACTATATTTTATTCTAAAAGAATTAAGATCCCTGTAATTTCCTTAGAAGAAAAAACTCCTAACTCCAGCTATGTTAGGAATTGGTAATCTAAAGTCTATTAGAACAGCATTAAATTAAAAAGACTTATTTTTCTGTATTACATGGGAAATTGATGACTGTTTTAATTGTCCATCTTCATGCCACAGCCATCCCCAAACTCTGCCCACAGGCTGTGTCATCAGGAAAATGAAACTGTGCTGAGATTCCACTGCCACATGTGATTGAAATAAATTTTGACACTTCTTGGAAATTTCAGAAGCACATATACAAGCTAAATTCTGTGCATAGATTTTTTTGGACCAAGAAAATATTTTACTATTTGTACAAGCTTTTCCAAATTTGGTTGTTGCAAAATGCTACTCTTAATACTCCTTTTGAGTAAAGCAGGAATAAATGGTAACCTGCACGTGGCTAGTTTTGTTTGTTGTTGTTCCTCCTCCTTGCAGAGCACATCTCCAGGGAATGACAGTTACAGGATGATCTGACTGTGGAAGAATCTGTGTCCCATTAAGACTTTGGTAGGAGAAGCAATCCAGCCTATTTAGCAAATAGAAACTTTTTCCAGCTGTCTTGTCATTGTGTTCCAGTGGTGTTGCCTGAATAAGTTATGATAAAATAGAGTGGGTTTGGGTCCTAGTAAGTGCACGTAATGTCAATAGGTTGTTTTCTGTGGTTCTGGAAAATATTGACAACGAGTAGTTTCATTTCTTCTTGAGTGTAACTGTAACCTGGTTGTGTTGTGCATAATAGATATTCTCCCCAGTTACAGTTTTTCACTGGAAATAAACTTATAAAATTTAAGTCACTCAGGAGTCCCTGGCACTTCTTGCAACAGGGAGGGGATGAGAAACTCAAATGAAAAGCCCTAATTGCTTTCTGTGTTATGTTTTCCTTTGCTATTAGGAAGTACTGTAGCGATGGCTGAGTGTTTCTAAAGCTTCTATGCAGTGATTCTCTTTTCCTGACACAACTGGGCTCCCGTGGGGACTGCAAATATTTTTGCCTGAAGACAGAGCCAATTATGATGTGGCTTATTCTGGTCAGTGCTTATTTTGCTAGTGTTTGGCAGCAAACAGGATCTCGGTACCAGCTACCAAAATAGTGTAGAATCCTTTGGGATGATAGTACTGATTTAAAAGTAAGAAGACTCTGATTTCAAGGTTTAATGCAAGTCTGAAACTGGAGGAAGTGCACCTGATGGGCAAGATGAGCAGCTGGTTCTGAGTTACTTAGGTGTGCAGGCATTATTTGCTTTGCCATATGCAACTTGTTTATCACAGATTTGGATTCCAAAATAAAGTTTATTTTGAATAGATTTTTCTCTCCTGGACTATTTTGATGATTTTTTTAATATGAAATTTTAAATAAAGGAAATAATAAATTAATGTCTGACCTAAATCTGCCTTTTGCTTTTGAAGTCAAGTAATCAGCCAATAAAAACCTGCAAAAAAGCTGGTGTTGCTCTCCAGCTTTCAGAACCAGAGGAATTTGCAAAAGGTTAAAGGTTTTAAATACTTGTAAAAGTGTTTGTTGCTAGACTGTATTTGTGGGCTCTTAATATTATGGTGTTCTTTGAAATGTCTGTGGAACTACTCTTTGTATAACAAATCTTTCATGTTTTTCTCAGAAACATTGTGAGAAAATAGCAAACACTCTAGAGAGGAGGAACATAATACGTGGGGAAAAAGATACGTTCAGTTGGTAGTAGAGATTTTTTTGTTGTTGTTCCTTAGTATTAGAAATTTACTTATAACTGTATCAAAATTTACCAATATTTCACATTCCTGAGTTTTTGCCTATTAATAATCACCAGTGTTTTCTTCATTCTTTACTGCTTGGCACTGAAAAAGAAAAAATTATAGACAACATTACAGTGGTCCTTATTGATTCTAGTATCTTCCGTGTGTTGTTTTAGAATCAGAAATACAAGGGTTTTCATGTGTCACATGACCAGAGGAATACTTTTCCTTAACACATTATACCTTTTCTCAATTTAACTGTGATATCTCATAGAACTGGCAGATCTATAGTTACTGTTCAATCTCTACAGAAAAGTAGAATTTGCATGAGTTTCCTGTTTCTAATCCCTATTTGAGATAGCATTCTGTGTAGCATGCTTTCTTTTCCTTAGTAAATCCTATTTGAAAGATTTGGCTGGTTTCAGAAATCAGTTCTGCTTCATTGTTAACTCCACAATTCTTTGATTTCCTTAGCTGTAAATCTGACTTCTGAAAAAAATCTGTTGTTTTTCAGACAAAGGCAAAATAATATCATTTTGTTTTTAACCTTTTGTGCATGGCACCTCATTCATAATCTTACTCCTCGTTGTAAAAAATGGTGAAATTTGATTTTAATTAAGTTTTGGAGGAGTGAAATTTACTTAATTTAGAGTGCCTTTATGTTAAACGGTGGTTCTTCAAAAGTGCTGAAGAGGCTCAGTGTACTGATCGTAAGATTGAGGCACTGGGAGATCTGGATTTTTTCCCTGAAGTTACTTCATGTTTTCTCTGTGTGTCATGTTGAAATCTTGTTTCCTTGTGCCTTTGGAAGTGCTTACAAATTACCCCTGAAAAATTTTCTGATTTATAGATGATAGTGCACACAATGTTTAGCTTTGGGTTTAGGCATTTGAGTTGTGTGAGGCCTTGTCCTGTAGGAAAACTGCAAACTTTCCTTTCCCTGTAGGAAAATTGTTGTCTTTGAATATTTTTAACTGCCAGTACTTTGTGAAAATATAAAGACATTCTTTAGATACCCAGGTGGTTTTCTGTTCATGATTGTGTTTTTCTACAGTTTAATTAGAGCTGGATTTTCAAACTGGCATGGATTTATCAGTACAAGTGACCTTTCCTGCTGGTATCTTCAAGGGAACAAGGACAAAGAAACAGGTGTTCTGGCCGAAAGTTCAAAATAGAATAATTCAAAGTAGTTTCAAAGGCCAAGGGAAACACACCGGTTACACTTCTGTGAGTGGTCGTCAGCTTGCGTAGCTTTGTGCAGCTACAGCATAACACTGTCGTGTGCACAGCATCTGAGTTAATCCTCTGCAATTTCTCTTTTTTTTCCGTTTCAGTGGAAAGCCATGAGCGCTTCTGTGAGAACTATATTTCAACTTTGTAAGTCTGAGTAAAAATAGCTGCTTTACAGAGGTCAGAGCAGTCTGCCCTGCTATGCCCTGAACATTTCTTGGATATATTGGGAGGCAAAGAAGAGCACAACACATTTGGCTGTGTCTTTAATCATTTCAGATGATGCTTAAACTCAGTATGCTCAAACGCAGAAGAGTTTTGTTTGGAGTAGCTTTTGTCCACACCTAATTGCTTGTGAGAGATGCAGTTGCTAATGTACAGCACAGCTAAATGACTGCCAGCTCCTCACAGGGACTTGTGGCACCAGCAAGACGCGCTGAATTTATCACATGCACTTTATTTTGCTTTCATTTGAAAAGTGGAGCAGTTGGCCAATGACTGTCTATATTTACTCTCCATGTCGGGTGGGTATTGATGTGCTGTTAACTGATGCTTGTGCTAAAGGCAACAAATAATCAAAGCTCAAAGAAAATGGGAAGAAACAACATATCTAGGGAAAGGGAGCATTGTAGCATTACTTAAAAACTAAAGCAGACATCTGGTACAAATAAAAGTTTCAGTTTACGAAAGGTTACTCCTGCCTTCTGCCTTGTTTGCTCAGGTGAACTGTGGTAGGAAGTATAAAATATTATGGAAATCAGTATTTTTTTGAATCCTTTAAGACCATTAGAATTATGAATACCAAGCTTTTGTGGAATGATGATAAGAAATAATTAGTTTGCCATTCCTGTGTCCTGCTTATATGTCTGTGGTAAATGTCTTACCATGTATTTCATTAGCCTTAATCCAAGAGAAGCTAAACCAACTTCATATATAACAGAGTGTGGATAAGCACTCAAGAAAATGTTACTTACTTAGGAATTCCATTACTTTTTAAAAAATTAACTAATATTAGTGTTGCCCTATAACAGAAGACACACTGAAGGATAAGTGAAACTCAACATTTCGTGATAGATAGGATGAAGGGAAAATATATCGTAAAGGGTGTAGAGGTATAGTCTAGACATGGACTGGCAAAGCAGCACCATCCCATTGATACTAATGTGATGTTGACTGTGATTGTTTTGATGTAAATTTGGGGATTTCCCACTGTAAACCTTCCTTTTTATAAGAATCAACAAGTAAGATGGTATGATTTTGCAATTTGTTTTCTTTTTTCAGAGTTGTGGGAGATTTGCACATTCTGTCTCAGTAGTGTGTGTGAGAGACTGACATGCCTATTTATATGGATTTGGCATGTGCAATTAAATACATAACAGGTTAAATTTTAGAATTTTTTTGTTTTGCTTGTTTGGGTTTTTATTTTAATTTTTGGTTTAAATCCAAAGACAGTTGTAAGTAGCTCTTGTCAATAGGTAAATGTATCTTCCAGATGTGTTGGTAGACTGTGGCTATCCTGTACAACAAAACATAAAAAAGAAGTAAAAATCCACATTAGAAATTTGTATTTTAACACCATCTGAAGATAGGTGTGAATTTTTTTTTCCAGCCTGCAGTTGAGACAAACTGCATTGATAAATCTTCAGAGAAGTTAAGAAGTGTAGTAATTTCTGTTATTGCTGCATTACAAAGCAAGTACTGTCATATCAACTGCGATGAAGTAGTATCTCTCCAGTACTTGTTGTTTAAACCTGCTTAGTGTTTATGCCCATGTCATGTACTACTGTTCCTGCGAATAATGAATTTTGCCTTCAACACTGCAAGGAAGGCACATTTCAGAAGATAGTTACAGTTCTTTGTATATATGCAAAATTATTCAATTAGGTATGACTAAGCCTAAATAAGTGTCAGGTATGTCTGTATATGATATGGCTCAGAAGCTACTTCAGTGTCAGTTAAAAACAAACAAGAAAGTGTAGTCTAGCTAAGGCTTTGGACTTTCATATTCCAAATGATGACTCAGTGATATTATGGTGTACTGTGGAAATGTGCTCTGACACATGGTCATCCATCACTGTGAGTCTGTGATCCCATAATAAGAAGTACAGAGATGAATGTTTTATTACAGCAGGGTAGCTTTTACAATTACATATGTAATGAGAGAGGGACCAGGGGGACTGCAAAGTCTCCATCTTTCTAGAATTAATATGGAACTCAAATGACCTAAAAATGAAGAACATTATGATCCTGGAAAAATTAGCTGGCTTAAGTTTCATTCTTCCCCCCATCATGGCTCGTTAATGAGGAAAATCCTTTCCATTGCTATTTTGTACAAAATGATATTCAGCAAGAACAGAGAGTGCTCATATCTCCTAGATGACACTGAACTCTCCCAACAGCCATACAGAATAATTTTGTCTCTGCAATGAAATCTCTGTAGTTCACACTATGGTTCTTTCACTATGGTTTGTAGTAGTGAGGTAGCTCCTTTCAGTAGTTGGCTCTTTGTGTTCTTCACCTTAGAAATTATTTATAAGATAGGAAGAATAGCACTATGTCTGCCTGATTCTGCTTTCTCTCCTGCTCTTGTGCTTTCCAAAGTTTACAAGGATAGTCTGGTGTAGGTGATTACTCCACAAGTCAATACTGTTTTCCTTAGTAATTTATAGTTATGAATGGTGGGAAGGTTTTTATTGTCATCTGTTCATTCCCTCAAATTGACTAATACTGACCAGTAAAACCAGGTTTGACCTGAATACTGGGGAAGAGTAAGGTAAGGAAGTCTACCCATAGTGACCAGAGTCATTCTATGTTGTTGTTTGCTTCTAACTCAACACCAGTTCTGGATATGATAAATAGAGCCACTGATTTAACTGTGTAGCCTTTAAAATCTGGTAGTGGACACTGAAAGGTACAAGGTGGGAATTATATACCAGATTATGCTTGATTTAGTCAGTAACAGAATCATTAATTTCTTAAGGTGCAACAAGACAACTAACAGCCTGCTACACTTTCTACAGCTGTCTCCTGAAATGTTAAGAGATCAAAAGGCCTGTAAGGTCAGGGAGTAGGGCAGTTTAAAAAAACCAGACAAATCCAGGAATAACTCATATTGAAGAAGGGTCATGGAAAGGAGGGAGAAGATGATTATCTACCCATCATCACAGTTTATCAGGGACACAACACTAATGCAGCTAATCTGTATAAACCTATAATAGATAGCAGCTAAAAATGGGGGGAAAGGCATGCTCCTGAAACCTGGGAGCAAGGAGAAATCCACCCAGTTGTTGATTTGCTATGGATGGTACTTGCCAATGTGAGCACGTCGCAGTCCGTGGGTAACTCAGCAGGTACCTTGCTGATTTTATAGCTGACATTTGGGAGGTGGGCACAGTGGCAGTAATGCTCCTCATGTCTGTTGTGTGTCATTGTATTGTCACTGTGCAGTGTAATAGGAATATGATTTAGGGAACAGCCCTAAATTCATTGAAATTGATGGGTATTTTATCTGCAGCTGTGCACTCAGGTTGAGTCCTTTAGTGTCCTCTTTTGTAAAGCAGTAAACATTCTTGA
>VYZQ01041915.1:20447-33442 GCA_013400655.1 Mystacornis crossleyi | reverse complement strand
GATTGTTCTTGTGGAAAAGTTCTATAGCTGAGCAAAAGAGACTTCTCTCACTCAATGGACTGACATAAGATTGTTATAGAGGGGCAAACTGGCTGAACTGATTTTAAGTTTGTGTCCTTATATCATAGGTAGATGGAGGAGGTGTTGGAGAAAAAGGAGTTAATTTGCTTTAATTCCTTTTTATTCCATTTTACTTCTAGTTGTAGTAATAAACTTCATTATATTCTTTAAAGTTTGGTGCCTGCTTTGTATTCTTCCCTGTTCTTATCTCACAGAAAAGGGGAAAATGCGAATCAAACCACTACAAATCTAAGGTCCTGCTTTCAAAGGAAGATTACACTAGATGATCTCCAGAGGTTCCTTCTAGCTTAAAATTTCCATGATGTTACAAAAGGCAACCTTTGCTATCATCCAGGTTATCTAAGTTTTTTGTGATGGTGTTTTTATATTTCAGTGGTTGCTAAAGTACCACAGCTACGAGACACTTCAATAGTAATCTAGACCACAAACCTGTTTTAAGGCAGCATCAACTGTACCTAGGATCACACTGATGGTCAGAAGCACTGTAGCTTAATCTTAAAAACCTTATTTGACCAATACCTTACAATTACTACTGTAAGGAAACTGTCATATTCCTTACACCCAACTTCAAGGTTTCTCACTGCAGTTTAAACCTACTACCTCTTTTCCAAAAAGTTGTTGGTGCAATTATTCTTTTATTTTTCTTGATGAGTTTTGAATGTATTTTATAATGTCCTCCCTCTGACTCTTCTACAAGCTAAGCAACATCTTCATTCTGTCTTTCCCGATGGGTGCTGGCCCTGGATGTTTAATATAGGAAAGTGCACAGTTCTCTCTATGGAGACAGCTATTATAAAAGACGGTGCATAGTGCCATCCTCCCCCCACCTCTTCACTGAAATCATTGGGAATTAAGCACATAAGTACTGCTGTAGAAATCTGCCCTAAATATAGTAATTGTTCAATGCAATGATTGGATTTCTTTGTTAACTCACCTTTTTGTCTGTGGGATATTTGCAGAGGGATATTTTTCTGTAGCAAAATTTGCTTCTTATTTTTATCTGGGTATAGCTTAGGCAGTCAAAACTGGTTTATGAAGGCTCTGAAATCTGAAATAAATAATAATATTTTAATGATAGGGAAGCTTAAATGAAAGATATCTTAAGTTTTGTTAAAAAGCTGTGACCTTTTAAATAATCTGCAAATTCTTTTATATTCTGTTGCTTGTGATTGTGAATAAGTGGAAAAAACCCTCTCCAAAAGCTCACAATCATTCATATATATAAACATTAGCTAATGTAGTGTTAGCGAGCTCAGGATAGAAATATTGCTATGAAGTACTAAGGGTTGAAAATGAGTTAATGTGCTGTAGAGCTGAGCCTGAATACAGATGAAAATCCTTATAGGCTATTCATAGGTTTAAGCTCAATAACTATTAAAATTATTTCTAGGTATTTTAGCCTATATCTAATTCTAACCTTGTCTAATTTTAAGTGTGCCATGCAGAAAGGTGCAGAAAGTATGACCTAGATTGAATAGTTCAAAGAGAAAGAAAACACAAGGGACTCACTGATGTTAGCATCCTAATTAGAAAATGAAACAGTTAAGCAGAGACAAAACAGTTTTGTTTCATACTAGAGAAAGTGTTCTAAGCATACCTGGCAATGCCATCAATTACCGTCTCTTCCATGGAGAAAAAAATTATTGGCTTATAGTGTTCAAAAATGTTGGTGTTTTACCTTACTCAAGAGCAACACTTGGACATATCTATTAATTTTATTACAGATCAGAAATGGAGGCAGAACAAACCAGACATTTAAGCAAGATTAAAGGCCCTGGTTAAACTGACAAGAAACAAGAAAAACAGTTAAGAATGACACTGAATATTCCTATGTGCCAATGTAAAACAAAAAAATAAAGCCACACAAAAATTCATTTTTTTTGGTAATCTAACAAAAAATGACTTGTAATATATAAAAAATATCCTTAATTATAAAGGATTACTCAAATACTTTAGAAGCATACCAACTATGAAAAAAACACATTTATTAAAGTGGAGAGAGCCACTAGATATAATTTGCTGTATGTTTATCAAACTGTTTGGCCTCCTTTAGAAGAACAATTACAGCTTGTCTATAGAAAAATTATCCAATAGATCTCTGCTCTGCCTCAGCACATCGCATGCCCTGTGGTGAAATAAATATGTTTGAGGTCCATTCCTGCAAACTGATGATATTTAATGTAAGTTGATATATATTTTAATGAAACTTTAAATATTCATGTATAACAGAAAATATTTTCCTCCTAAAGTTGCATTAATAATACGTGGGAGAATAATTTCCTACTGCCAATTGTGACACAGCAAAACATACAAGTACTATATCATAATATATATATTATATTATATATATAATACTGAAGCCAGTGGTCCACACACAACAGAAGATTAAGCAGAGCAAGAGTTGCTGATCAAATCAGGGTAAACATTCACAGCTGACTGGTTTACATTCCTTCTGAGAATTAAATTAAAAAAAAAAACCCACAAATTCTTTCCAAGGAGACTACATCATATCTAAACTATTTCTACAGAATTGAAGACCAGTCTGTATGTTTAAGGCCTTTCAGAGGGGAAAGAGAAAATAGGGGACACAGAAAGGTTTCCAAAGAGATTGTTTTCCAAGTCATCCAAGCCACAAAGAAGTATAATAATAAGAATGAAGGAATCTTGTTATATTTTTGAAATAATTGAAATACATACCTACATTCAGGCATACACATTTTCCTTCATGGGGTAATAATTTAAGTGGTGCAAAAGGCACAATGTCAAAGAAGAAAATGCAGAGCTGAAGAATATTTAGAGAAAGAAACGGAGGTTTTTCTAGAAAACAAGGAGTAATTGAAACTCTGTAAGAAATGCCAGCAATGACTTTTATGATGTATAATTAGAAACAAATACTTCCCATATATTCCCCAAGTATCTCAGAAAAAGATGTTGGCCAAAAGCAAGCTCCAAAAGGCCTCTGATTAGCCAGTGAGTCACTCTAATAAGGAAAAAAAAAAAAAAAAAGAAAAAGCTTGTTCAAATTGCTCAGATGGTGAAAAGTTGTTAGGGAGAAGGCAAAAGGAAAATAAACCAGAGCATGATCAAATCACTTAAATGACTTATTGGTACAGTGGTTGCCTCCCAGTGAAAATTTCTACTAGACCTCCAAACACCATACAGCTGAAAAAGTCTTTCATGCCCATCAAGATGTTTCCACAACCTCAATATACTAATCAGATCAGTGACCAACTCCCCGGAATAGTACAATTTCTTCATGAGTCACTTATACTGGTCTTTATATCTGCACTGAGGAAATGTAGCCAATATCTGGACCTTGGCATCCTGTGGTTGTTCAGGAACTGATGCTTAGAGATGTGTTTGGCAAGTTGCATGGAAAATACTCCTTTGTTATGTTTCAAGAAATCCTTACAAGGTGAAGATACACAGCGAGAATGAAACAGAACTTCAGCACCTGACAAAGACGATAGGAACACTCCTAAAACAATCATGTCTTTTAAGAAGTTTACAGACAAGTATAGGACCTTGGAAGGGGGGATAATAACTATGCCAGCCTTCTAGAAAAAACAAACAAACAAACAAACAAGCAAACAATAATTTTGTATTTTCTACTAATCTTTAGTTTTTATGAATCAACTTTTTTGAAAAAGGTTTAGAATAATTAATCAACACTGTTAAAAACAAATCACTGCTCATAAGAGCACTGGGAAAAGAAGGCAAAAAATATTTTAATTTTGTCTTTCTATCCAAAAGTCTTTTAAGTTCAGGAGGTTTGGCTCTGTTTTTAATTCAGTATTTTATTTTTGAGTTGCGTTTCATTGTTTTGAACTGTCATCATATGAAGCTTATCAGTGTGGTATACATACAATGAGCATATTATGTTAATTAATTATAGATACATTATTAATGTTGTATATCTATTACTCTAATATTACTCATTCATCTCTCTTATTCTGAGTAAGTCATGGCTACACGTGTTCACTTTGTATTCTTTAGCTGTAAAAGTAAACCATAGCTATTAGGAATATCTCCTATAGTCCAAGTTTACTACGTATTCCAGTTAATTTATCACTTGGTAGCTGAATAGACTACTTAAAAATACCATGTCGATAAAGAAGTTAGGGCACAAGAGAAAGAATATTGCCTTTATTCACGGATGAAACTTCACTTGAAATTGCTACAAGTTATCTGGTAATAACTAAAGGTGTCTTTCAGCCCTTCTGTCCCTCATCTTCCCTTATCCTGTTCCAATCATATTAATATTAATGAAAGTCATTCTACTATTTGACTGGGAGTAGATCTATAAACTACCTGGAGATTTGGGGATGCTTCCTGAAAAACTGGTGAGCTTTCATGTACAAGGAAGTTATTTTATGGTCAATTAATCAGTAACTCATAGAGGTACAGTAGACATTGAGTTTATCAATTGAAATTCAAGAACAAGGTAGCTACCAATATCAGCTTCTGACCAAAACAGTCCAGGTGCATAACAACAAAGCGTGGTTCTAGCCCAGAGGTTTCAGAGAAAGAAGGGAAAGAAATAATATCACAACGTGTACATCCATAAAGCACCCAGAACAAAATTGCTTTCATGGAAAAAGTTAAGAACTGCATCTTTTGTTGAAAATTACACCTTTTTTTACATACCAATAGCAAATCTATTCTCAGTTTTTATCAAAATGTTAAGTATTTGTATTATGAACCCCAAATCTCCAACACAAAATACATACATATTCTAAATTCTCGTATTAGTCACACTGCATGTAACATTTTTTTCCTTCTCTGCTCTCATTGATATTATATTTGTATACTAAACTGCACTTAATGCACCATCACTAATAAATGGGCCAGAACCTGTAACCAAACAAATCTGTACCATTCAACCCAACAGAAGCATGTGGCCTAGATCACACTGTCAGAATATCCATTAAATCTTGTCCAAAAGGGCTCTATACAATGTCAGAGGTGTCTTTTCATTTCCCTGAGAATCCTAATGTCAGGTAATGACCCTGAGAACCTGTGACAAATCTCATCCTCATCAACCTTTAAAAACAAATAATTTGCAAATGCATATTCCTAAGGACCAGCTAAGCAGTATTCCCCGGCCACACATACAGCAGATGGATTAGGGTTTGGCAGTAATTTTTGGTGTCTGGCGATCATTTCATGTGTCAAATACAATTTTGTAGTGCAAGAATGTCAGACCTGTAGGTTTCAAGATTTTTTTCTTGCTTCCATCTATTGGCATCAGTTTTATTTTTCTTTTCTACTAGTCCAAACAACAGTAATCTTCCTCACATTTTTATATCCCTATTTCAATGCTATCATGCTCAGAGCATATGATTTGAATAGGAAAACACAGTGTCAAAATACCATTAGGTACGTGATTGTTCAGTTAAAATAGAAAGTTCAATTCCTTTTACTTCATCAATACAACTAATTTCTGTTTACTTATTTTTGAAGTTTCAAGATTTTTCTTAAAGAACACCAGTAAAGCAATATTTTGACCAAGGCTTCATTACACACGAACAAACAATAAGGAGCATAGAAAACATTATTATATTGTAATAATAAAACCTTTTTTCTCCAATGTTTTTTGCTAACTGGAATCAATCATTGATTTATTTTGATTGCTGTATTTATGAATACAAAATACAACTTTTGACCCTGAACATCTAAAAACCCATTTCCTTGTGAGCAGCAATGTAAATGATCCTATAATTTAGAAATCTTTAAAGATCAGGAGGAAAAAAAACAAAAAAAACACATTTAATAAATGAGATGGTTTAATCACTAGGGAGTTGGGTAGCTGAATGGTTTCCAGCCTTCATTTAACATGGATGAAGCTAGACACAGTGTTGAAACTTTAGCAATCCCAACTAACATAATGAGAAACAAGACTGTCTCATGTTATATTCATGTTATTCTGTTTAATGAAAAAAAACTCATACATTAGGAAGCAATCTGCAAGACAGGTACTACTCTCATTTCAGGCTTATTGAGTAGGCTGCAGGTAAAAAACCAATTACAGGCACAATAGGATCTCTTTTTTTCACAATTTATTTTTTGAAAAGTTCACGTGTGAATGCAGCACCTACTGAAAACAACAAGTAGTAAAAAATATAACTTGAAATTATTCATAAGGTACAAATCAGTTAAAAAAATAAGACAAAATATCTGGATGTTCTTCTAAACTAAAATAAATATCTCAGCAATAGTTTCCATCAGCCATCTGCTGTTCCACATAATATTAAATATTTTAACTAAATCTATTTGGTGAATACTTAAGGAATTTGACCCAAGAGTTCTATGTACTTAATGCACTCTAAAGTTTTTACCAAGACAATGAAAAAGGTTCCACTAAAGATATATCAAATATGTTAGACATTCCTGAAACTAGAACAGGAAAAAGGAGTTTTTCTTCTGAAGTTGTTTGTCTTCCTTCCCCAAGCCTCTCTGTTCACAGAGCAGCACTCATGTGGTATATGCTGTGCTTTAATAAAAGTGAACTATGGCCTTATTAACAAAAGGAAGAGAACAAATTCTGCTTTAATAAAGAAGGTCATGCATAAGATTTTTCAACAACTGTTTTGGTAATGACACTCTTTATAGTCCTTGCAAAACGAAACCATTTTCTGGATTTATTGTTCTGAAGGGCCTGTTGCTCATGAAAATTAAAAACAATTTCCATTGGTAATAAAATCTCCTATAAAAATACATTAGATGTCACTCATATTTCAAGGTAAGAGCCAACATCCAAGTTCCAGCACTATCTTGTCATGGGTTAGCATAGCTTGGAGTTTTAGTTAAGAAAAAATCTCCACCAGCCACGGAAATGATGTTTTTTGCAAGGGGCTGTTGTAACTCCCTCTAGACCTGATAGAACTAATCAATTGGCTAATTTGAAGCTTGACAACTCTGTTAAGCCACTTAAGAAGCCGGGCATGCCTCTGTAAAAGACACATTTACAGACAAACAAGCTCGGGAATCTCTCTCTTGCTTCCAGCCCTTAGACAGGTAACTGGGGGCCTGTGCGGCCCAGTGTGGGCCGGGCTGGGCCTGCCCGTGGGGCCCAGCAGGGCCGGGGCCATGGCCCTGTTCTGTCTCGGCCCAGCGGCGGGCTGGGCCGGGCCTGGCTGCTCGGCCTGGTTGGGCTGGGCCATGGCCCACGGCTCCATGCGGGCTGGCCCCTCCCAGCGCAGCTTGGCAAAATCGTGGCCACTCAGTGAAACATCTCATCCATTCCTGCTCCATTAGAGCAGCCCTGCATCTCCGGCGGGCCAGGATGGCCCCTCCCAGTGCAGCTTGGCCAGATTGTGGCCGTGCTCCATGCAAACTCATCCCGTGGCGCGGATGGCCCCCTCTCCGGTCCAGTTGCCGTTTGGTGGAGATCATGTGACCACCAGCGAAAGATAAGTTCCAGCTGCAAGCCCCTGGCACAGGTAAGATTAACCCCTTCAGCGCTGTGAGTTCCTCAGAAGAAATGAAACCTGCAGACATCAATCCTCTCCTTGGTCAGAGGAAAGGGAAAGGCAAAGGCACGTGAGTAGACACCATGATAGTGACACCAAAGTCAGTGAAGAAGAAAGAGCTGAAGCCCAGAGAGAGGAGATAGAGGAGATGCTTCAAAACTTAGAAGCTGAAATTCTTTTGCAAAGCTATGGTGATGAACTATGATACATCAGAGAAGTCCTTGTAATTTTGTGATAATCATGGGGGGTAGAGTGTTCAACTGTAGTCACAAGCAAAGATGCCTGTGCTGAAATAAGTAAATGTTGAAGTAGCTGTGATCCAATGAGAAGCCTGAACACAGAGAGTTAGTGATGAAGTGAAGACCCTTGCTCCCAGGGAATAAGAAGGAGACCTCTGTTCCTAGAGATGAAGATGATCTCACAAGTAGATGAAGAGAACCTTTGCTCTTGAACAACTCATCCTTAGAATAGTACTCCTCTAGCTAAGACTGAACCCTTTGAAAACAGTTGTGGGGAAAGCTGTAAATCGAGGGAAGGGACGTGCATGCCAACAGAAAACCATCCCGGGCAGCTGTTGTGCTGTGACATTGAAGCCATGAGAAGACTGTTTCTTTTGGAAAAGCCCCATAGCATGGACAAAAGAGACTCCTCTCTGTAAGTGAACTGATGAAAAACTATTATAGATGTGGTAAACTGACTGAAATAATCCGAAATTTGGGTTTTTATGTTGTAAGTAGGAGAAGGAAGGAGGATGATGGGAGGAGAAGTGTTCTGGTTTATTCTGACTCTTATTACTCCTTTTTTCTTTTAGTTCTGTTAATAAACTTCTTTATATTTTTTAAAGTTTGGAGCCTGGTTTGCATGCCATAATTCTTATCTCACAGAAGGTAAGAAATGTGAACAAACCCACTACATATCTTATGTAAACTTTCTTGCTCTTCCTTCTGTGGCTTCAGATACCACACAATTTGACACAAGATCCTGAAAAACAGCAGTACGTTTTTAATGTTACCCATTATGGAAACTTGTATAGGCTTTTATTCTTAAAAAAACCACCAGCAAAACCCCAGACATCCCAATTAATTTAAGAGCATTTTCATCACCTGCTAAAGGTGACATTCTATTCTGAGGTAACATTAGTGGGATCCAGTTGCCTGAACACTAGCGCTCAAGTGTCTTTTTAGACCCTAAAGTAAATGAACATATTCACCTTACACTGAAAAGAACTATATTTACAAGAAGAAATTTTTTTTTTTTCCCTAAAAAAAGAAGGAAACAAGGTTGTGTGAAATTCAGTGTCCGGAATTCAGATGTCTAGCATCACTTCAGGATAACCCATGTGGCCTTCAGTTCTTCCAGAATGGTGTAAGCTGATTGTCATATCTGATAGCTCATTCAGATTTCTCAGGCAGCTGATATCTTTTGCTCTTTTTTTTTTTTTGTGTCTCCATGAAAAACATATTTTTGAAAATTCCTTGAAAAAGATAAAAAAAGGTTTTTGAACTATTTGAAATATTAGCTAGCCAAACATTAAACCTTAGATAATAGGTATGACATAAAAAAAAAGAGAGAGTGTTAAATAGGCATAGATGTCATTATTTCATTCCTTGCAGGTCTGAATATAGGTTAGATCGGAAATTAAGAAAGACAAAATAAAACTTTAGGCTGTACACTTCCAGTCAACTAAAACTTTGTTCCTTCTATTCTGTATCTCTCTAAGTTAATGGTTTTCTGAGGAAGTCATAATATTAGTTCTTCCAAGCTGTACACCTGAAAACAGAATTTTCTGTTAGTATTTCATTTCTTCCTTCTTATCTGTTTTTTCTGGTCTCATTAACATAAACATCAGCTGCCTTACAACACCTGTCCACTTGCTTTACTAATGTGTAGCTGTAGCACCTACACACACTTCATGTACCTCACTCCCCATACTTCCACCTGTATATTTTTTCACAATTTTCCCACTGTTTTCATGGAAGTAGAAGCTTTGCTGTGAAAATCCTGAATAAGAAAGTCTAATAAGGATGAAAAAAGGTCTCCTTATGGCACTGAGTGGGGTGCAATAAAAGATTACAACATGTAAAACCAAAGACTGGAGAGAAGCTGATGACAGGTTTGAAAAATGTATGCTTAAGACTGACAGAGATTACAACAGCTTTATTGTTACTGCAGCTTTATTAACTTCACTGTGTTACATCAGAAACTCAGCTATTGTAACACAAAGAACCCACATTTATTGCTTTTTAAATATTTGGGACTTTTTAAAGGTGTCATTATTTTTTAGTCTACTGTGACTGTCATCTCTGAAAGATGAATCCTTACGGGAATCTACAAGTGATCCATGTATGCAACACAGCTTCAGCATGAATCATCCCTAAACTGACAACTCACACTGCTGTCAAGAATTTAGTGGTTGCTTTTTCACCTTTGGTGGTATGTTTAAGTAGCTAAATAAGTGAAGCAACTTATCTTTTTATAACTTCATTAAAAAATCTCTGCATCTCTCTGACTTGCTACAATTTGTAAAAGAAAATACTGATATCAAGATTATCAAAATTCAGTACAACATTCCAGGTGCAGCTGAATAGAAGCAAAGTAGATGAAACATAACAAAACTTTCTGTTCTCTATTTCAGTCTTCTGTTTAGGCTGACAATGAAAAGGAAGCTTGAAGTCAGTGGAAACACAGGATTTTTCCAAAGCGTTCCTGTAGCAAGTGAAAATAAACAGCAATGCCATAACTTCAGAAAAAAAAATTCAATCATTTAATGGAAAGGTATATGAGACATAATTGCAAGACCAATACCCATAGTGTGGATAACCCTTTATAAGCCACAAGTAGTATTTATTTAAAGCCACTAGAACAGAAAACAACTATAATCAGTTATTGTATAAGAACTAATTAGTACAATAAAAACAGAAATTGTCTACAACTTTTTCCTTTTTCCACTTCAAGGAATGTGTCCTGATTACATATCCACATTGCCTTTGGAAGGTATTACAGTAAAAAAAAAATGTGGGATATACATCATACATATGCAGTGGATCTTTCGCAAGTTGTAATTTTGTTCTTTGCAGTTCTGTTTGCAGAGAAAAATCTCCATAAATAAATATTTCCTAGAATAAAATTACATTACAAAAAAATTTAGCTCATTTGAATTCAGAATCACATCCTAACACTTCAGGCCTGCAGATGTTTAGTTTTGAAAAGAAGCCATTTACCCATATAGTGTAATCAGTTTACATGTGTTGTTATAGTGCAGTCATTGTTTGAGTTGATGTCTGACATAAACGACTTTCCCCCCTCTGCAAAATTTACTCTTTTTTTTACTATTTATATGATAATACCATCATGACAAGATCATTCACTGCTCATGCAAACCTTTCCTTTCATGATGCTTTGAGAAGCATTAGCATCACTTGTATTTTCCTCTTTTTATGTGAAGATTGAATATCCAGCTGTTACCTTAATTAAGTCTGCCACAGGCAAAAATCTGGCTTTATGTACCTGCAGAGAGAATTTCATGGTGTTTTAATGACTAGCTATAGATTGAGCAAAGTGACTCAAGAGGCAATGCAAGCAAAAGCTTAGCTCAAATGAGTGCCAGAGCTGTCAATTTCCAATTAGGAGACTTGTTTGTCTCTCATGACAGTGAACCACCACAAATTACTTGCTTTAGCTCTGCTGGTTAATCTTTTGCCACCTGACAGATGGAAGTAAATCAGTTGACTTATGTTAATCACTTCCAGGAAGTGAGAATATTTAAATCTTGGCACAGTTTTGCATCTGTGAGGACAGCATTAAGAGATATCACAACAGCAACCCATTATTTATAGATAAGGTGTCATTTGAAGTGTATGTGTGTGTGGGGGGGGTGATGGTGGAATGACTGGCAGGGAATATGGGGAAAATGAAAGGCATCATTTAGCTTTTTCTCAAAAGCTCTCCCACTTGAGGAGAAAGCTTCTGATTGTTCCTTTCTTGCATATTTATGTTTTTACAAAGCTGAACACAATTTTCAGCAAGATCCATTGTTATCGTATGTATATATATAGAAGATGTGAGTACAGGTCTCCTGAAGAGATTTATACCTAGCAACAGTGTCTTTGGGTAATAATTAAATACACCTCTACTAAATAATTAAATAAGTATGGCACTACCAAAAAAAAAAAAAAAAAAAAAAAANACCTGGGATGAATGCTCTGCAGAAAAATAAAGAATAATTTTCTCTATAAATAGAGAATAAAAAAAGGCTAAATAATACTTGACAAATTATGAAACATCTATTAAAATCTTTGACGTGTAGGTCTAAAAATCCAAGCTGATGACATGAGCCTTGAACTAATGCCTGGTAACACCTGACAATGTGAGAGCAAACTGCATTGCAAAGCAGGAAAACATTGATTCCCAGTTTGCCTTTGGCAATTTTCCTTTTTAATACAACTCTATAATTTTTTGGAGAACAGCTTGGATTTCTATGGTACCTCATCATTCTCCTAGTGACTGCCCTTTCCGCAGGATTAATGCTATCAAAATTGCAGTAAATTATTTGATGGATATGGGCTTCCAAACACTTTTAGTTAGTTCAAAATCATATGTGATACCATGTAATCTAGGATAAAAGGTAATACGATCATTATTTAAATTCATTTGCACTTAAATTCAAAATTCAAACTTCCACAGTTCAAGGCACGACTTCATTTGATAAGCAGAAATGCTTCAGGAGAGAAAATAACCTTTTCTGGGAAATGCCATCAAGGGGTGCTTAAGAGACATATTTTTAATTAAAAAAATGGAAAAATGGTCCTATAGCTATAAGCCACAGTTTGCTACTTAGATTGCAGTCAAGTAAGCAGGTATCATTTTACTACTGATCATTTACTACTGATCATTAACGTGACCATAGAGCTCATGAAGGACGGTACAGACTGAAACTGCACCATCTCCTTGTATCATCAGCACCTTCCTACTTACACATACATTTACTCACTCCCTCCCTCTCTGATATGACAAACTGAGCTCCACTTCCACTCAGGGGCTGGATTAAGATTACATGGACATTAACAAACTCAAAACTGCTCCTTGCTTTTCTAATTTATTTTAAATCACTTATCTTTCTTACCTGGCTCCCTTTGGAGAAGGTTCTTTCCTGTGCTGCATGACTCTCAATGTTTTTCCATGGACTTCAGAAATCCTTGTGCGTATAGGTAGTATTATCAGGAGTGCTAATTAAAAAGAAACCCTTATTGCATTCTGAATTGCATATGAAGTTATACTAAGAATTCTTGTACTCCTCTTCCCCATATTTTTTTTTTCTGACACCATCTACATCCACCTTCAAAAAGGGTGCATTTTACTCTGGCTCAAAAGTCTAACTTGCTTGTTTTCCTTCTATCTATTTTCAGAATCGCATCAGGTAAATTATCATTCATGTTTGCAACA
>VYZQ01041914.1:34355-85416 GCA_013400655.1 Mystacornis crossleyi | reverse complement strand
GCTCAAAGCCCCATCCAGCCCAGGCTTGAACACTGCCAGGGATGACACATGTGAGTAAAATATTTGGTAAATGCACCCCATTAGGGGTGCTGCCAGGTCAGCCACTCTCCTGCACTGGCTGCCCTGTGAGCAGGTGCTGGGGACCCCATGCCCTGTTGGGCTGGGCGCCCAAAGTGGGGTTCCCCAGCCAACATGTATTCAGAGCTTCCACTTCATCTGAGGCATGCCTGGCGGCGTCCTAGCTGCACGGCTTTGAGAAAAGAAACAACTGTTTGCTGAAGACTCAGACTCAGCTGCAACAAACCCAGAGGGGATGCAATTTTAACCCTATTCTGTGGTCTGGCAGGTTTTTGGCAAGGACAATTTTGTGTAGTAATTCTTAGGAGAATACAACACCTTGGGTTTGTAATGTATGGCCAGTGCTAAAAAGGAAGACGGGAGAAATAAGGCAGGGTTCAAAAGTGCAGATATTTTAATGCACTGAATTAGCCGCAGGAGTATGACACAGGACTAGTAGCTCACTCAATCACTTATCTCAAGTGTGAATACTATCACCTTCTGCCCTAAGACGACTGCTTTAAAAACAGAGATGACTCCAGAAACCCTACGCAGGGAAGAAATGAGCCAGCTCTGGTCAGCTGGCAAAATCCTGTGCACCCGTAGGAGTTGGCCATTGACTCTGTGCTAATCTTTGGCATACTACTGATGGGTTTTTTCCTCTGTCAGTACAGAGAGGGTGGAAGCTGCTGCTTTAACTCAGGGTCTTCTGAAGCCATGGGACAGCAGAATTGGATGTATTGCTGCCCTCCTTAGTCCAATTCTTCTTCTGGTACAAAGAAAATCAAGAAGATTGGGTCACATACTGTGGATACAAACAGCTGAACATCATGAAGGTGATGAAACTCAACTTTCTAGGAAGGTTCAAACATAGCTTCTGACTCAGAGCCCAATGCATAACATCTTTTTTCTTTAGCATTTTATGTCACCCTGATCAGGCTATGAAGTAGATGAGAACAAATCTCTTGAATGTGCAATAAAGTGCAAGAGGATATCTTACTTGTGGTTAGCTTTCTTAGAGAAATGTGTTATATCCAAAGTATATGCCTGTCACTTCACAGAAACTTTTAGGGCACAGCTTTGTCTAGACCTGGAAAGCAGCAGGTCCCAGAAGCTCTGACAAGTTAATTGAAAAAAACTTGGTTGGTGGACAGGCCCCAAACAAGAGCAATACTGAGGGAAAGATGGGAACTCATTTGTAACATATTGTGGTTGGTAAAGGGTCTGGCTGTCCTGTGCAGGTGTCCTGTGGGGCTAATTGGAGCACAGTGAGGTGCAGGCTGGCCTGGATGTGTCCCCTCTCCCTTGCCAACAGTGGTATTGTGAGGGAGAGGCACAAGTCTACAGGAAACAAAGCTTTGTTGCTTCTGCGTTTATGAAAGAACTTACATTTCTCCCAGCGCCTCAGAAAAAGGCTATTTATTTATTTATTTTTAGCAGCATACCTTTCAGTAGGGTTTACAGATGGCAAGGGTCAGGGTTCTGTGATGTTCTGTGTGTCTGCCCTTAATTCCTTTCTTTTGATCTCACTGTGACTTCCAGTAGAATCCTCTGTATTTGCTGATATAAATGGATGCAACTGTTCATCTTTAGTGTAAATATAATTTATGTTATTAGCAATAATAAAGACATCAGTTTTTTCCTCTGGATTTTTTTTTTTCTTTAAGACTTGTCAGAAAACTGAACTCTTGCAACCCCAGAAATTTGAGCCTAGGGAGTTCAGTGGTTAGTATATGACTACTCTAGGGGAACAAAAGGTACCTTTCCAATTAAAGTTAATAGAGGGATAACTTCAGACACACAAAAGGAAAAAAAAGATACCTATAAGTCATGGTGAGTTCAAAAGGAAAGAATTAAGGTAGGCACACAAAGCATCATGGGAAGCGCTATTCAAGGTACCATGTCAAAAAGGCTGATTAACAGCAGTTCCAAGTCTACCTGATCACCAGGGAGTCTTACTGATAAAAATTATTTCCCCTCCAGAGAGAAGAATCTCCCTGAACTGAACAAATGTGTCACTTTTGAATAAGGATTCATGAAAAGGCGGAAGAGGAGAAGAAAAAAGAATAAAGGTACGTATTCACCAAAAGATCTGAAATTTGTAACTTGTGACTGTTTATCAGTCTTTAAGTTCTGAATGAAACTGCAAGTCATACGTCAGTGAGCAGGATTCAGATCACTAGCTTTGCATTTCTTTTTTGTTTAAAAGTGGCTGTTTGCAGATAAAATTCTCTGGTGTTGGTTGTAATTGCAATCAGGAAAATCTAATGGCTTTGTTTGATGTGTTGCTTAGACCGTCCAAGCTGTAAGGCTTTTCAACAGAGTCCTTTAAAGATACTGTCTGAATTCTGCAGCTACTTTGTGAAATCTGGTGGTCTGTGTTGTGCGCAGAAGTCACACTAGATGAATATAAAGGTAAATTCTAGGCGTCAAGTAAATTTATTTTAGGTCACTAATTAATTTTTATTATACTCCCCCGCTCCAATTTTATTTCCTTAGGTTGTTTTAAACATTTTGAGCTGCTCACAAGGGACATGAAAGAAAATGCAACTGGAATGTCTTTTTGTGAGCATGATGTACAAATGCCAAAATTTTTGTAATTTGGCCTTAATCTGTTGTTTGACCTTTTATAACTGTCATATATATTTACATGGTGTTTTGGAGGAATTTCTCCTTAAGTTGCCTTTTTATGTCTTCTTTCATACACATGGTTTGTTCCTCCATTTGTGGTGATGTGGAATGGGTTAGAGAACAGGATTGCCACAGGTGGGGGGCAGTTCTATATGAAAATGTGGGCACTTGAGATGTGTTGTGCAGGGTGGTGTTTGGAAGAATAACAGTGGGCTGTATGTTCGATCTGCTTTCTCAGGGCTACTGCAGTAGATGTGTGTTCGGTGTGTCATTAGCTTTGACATTAACTGATGAAATTTAGGAAAAAATCTGCATTGAGCATAGTAGGCTTTGTTGGACTGCAGCAATTTGAGATGCAGCCAAGATGAAACAACTGGAAGCAGTGTGTTCTTTGGCTGCAGCTGGACAGGAGAAGATGATCAAGCCTAGGCTGTGCTGTCTTGGGAAATATGGGATGACTTTTTGAACTTCAGGCAAGTTGTGAGAAGCTTCACTCAGTGCAAGAAAGAAATTTATGCTGTTTACCTACAAAATGGGTGTAGAAGGAGACTTTAGGTAGCAAACTGCTAATTGAGCAATATTCTGTCTTGCAAAGGGAAATTAGGAGTTTACCTAGCTTACTGTATGTTCTAGATAAACTATTGCCTTCTGAGAAATCACTGAGAGTTTTCCCTCTGTTTGGCTCAGCACTCAGAAAACCAGTGGGCAGTGAGTTTCACTTTATATTTGTGATGTTTTGTAAAAGAGAAATTCTAAAACTGTTCACGTTCTTCTATTTGTTTTCTCTAGATGAGGTATTAATTATGTTCTCATAGGTTTTTTTTAGTTTAAGTTTTTAATGTTATGTGCTGCTATTGTATTATTATTTAGATGCTATAAATACTACTATGACTAGTATTTAAATGTTAGCGTGGGCTTTTCTTAGCTCATTTCCTGACTGCTGTTCTTAACACCTTGGGGCACCATAGAGTATGAACTATTTCATTCACTTTCAGCATCTCATTGTTTATTCATAATGGCATTGTAAAAATGCAGAAAAAACCACAAAGAGCAGTCTAATTGTAGTATAAATTTCTCCTAAAAAGTGCATATGTATGTATAGAAATATGTCCACCTGTAAAAGAGATTAAATAATATTTACATTTAACATTGTATTATGTTCCACATTGTGCTTTACGAAATATTCCACTAAACCTTGGGAAAATTCTATGTATAATTAAAATATGTTAGCATCTTCAAACAGATGCATATTGCACACTATTATCTGAAATAAATATTAGTTTTATCTATACGTCCTCTTGGTGTTGTCCCAAACAAAAGAGTTCAACATTTAGTAAGAGAAAAGGAAGTTTACTGTTATTTTCTTTATTTCACTGAAGAAGACTACTACATGGAAAGCAATTTATATGCATTAAGTGTTGCATTCATAACCACTAGGCAAGTTTCCCTAGAGGGAAAAAGAAGCAGTGTTGTTTGTGTTCTGTTTCTGTTTGTTGCAATTAACATTTCTTTGACTGGGTGGAGCCAAGAGAATCATGTCCTTGCAGCCCACACGACCACATCACCATCCAGCTCCATGTGTAAGAGCTTGGGTGCACCTCTGAGCTCTCAGCTATTCAGCTGGACGACTGGGATCTGCTCTCGAGGGGCTGCTGGGTTGTTTCTCTGCTCTTTACTTGAGAAAACATTGTAGGCTTCTGGTGCTGTTGATTTTCATGCAGAAGTCCCTGTGTCGTTATTCTAGTAAGCAGTTTTAAAACACACATGCTTTGGGAATTCTGCTCGAAGGAAAATGACAAGCATATTTAGCAAATCACAGCTTTTTTGGCAGGTGAGCTGACAGCAGGCTTCAAACCTAATTGACTGGTGGTTGATTTAACATCAGTAATTTCAGCAGACTGTAATATGTTTGATACCAGTCTTCTAAGGCATTGTATAAGGTGGGAATAGTTTCTGCTGAATGAAGAATTTCTTTGTTACAATAGGAGGAAGTCAGGAGAAGGTAGGTTAGCTGTGAAGAAGAAAAAAAACAAGGGCTTTTGTTGAAGGTGAAAAGAAATCATCTAATTATTTGCTTTAACCTGCCATTGGTTTCCTCTTCCCCTGAAAATTTCTGTTTGCAAAAGGTTCTCAAGTCAAGTGAAGAGTTTTCGTCATGTGAATCTTCAGTTACTTTTTAAACAGATTTAATTTCTTTCTCTCTTGGACATTGAAAATATTCTTTAATCTTTTAAATGTTGCTTTAACAACATGAATCTACCTTAGTGAGGAGATCCCTCCTCCTTGTACCTTCTTGGATTCAGTTGTCTTTTTTAAACACATTTCATTACAAATGTGGTTTTGCTAGAAATAATCATAGTTTGTGTTTATTGTTTAGATTATGTAATACCTTTCCTTTAGCTTCCTCTATTTTATGAGTGTTTAGTTGAAGCCCTCCCATGTATCAAAATGGACGTGTCTTTGCTCCTCCCTAGCTGTCTTTGCCTCTTTACATTACTTTTTTTGATCTTGCTTTGTTCTGTCAGGTAATGAAATTAATTTGTTGTTTTTTTATCTTCTTGCACAAATTTGGCCATGCCATCTTTCATACTGCCTTTTACAGGGTACCCTTCCAGAGCACATAAGCAACTCTGTCCTTTGTCCCACTGAAGCTGACCTTGTTAAATTCATCTCTACTGTACTCTCTTAGGGGAAAATTGCTCAGTGTCCCATTAAAGCAGTGTTGTAACTATGCTGGTTGTGGTTGTAGCTTTCCACCTTCTCCCAACTTCAATTTACTCATCTGGCTTTCTTACTGGTTTGAAAAGTACCTAGGGTATGTTGTACCTGGTGCACAGAAAAAAAAGGGTTTTTAAAAAATTATTTGTTAATTATGTTCTGGACAGTTCATCCTGGGGAACTGCTTCTGTGTAATTCTTTAAGCAGGGATACAAAGTTGGGATGCACCAACAGTACAAAGGGAGTTTGGGATAGCACACATAAAGAGCTGGATGATGTTGAGGACTACAAATGGGGGAAAATTTCTGAATGCAGAAGGTAACATCATGCATTTGGGGGCTCTTACTGAAACCTGCTGCTCTAAGCTGGGAGGTCATCAGCTGGAAACAACCAAGAAACAGACAGGGCTCACTCCGTCACAAGCTGACTATAAGCTGTGGAGGTATGAAAGAGGTAAATGCAATCCTAGGATGTCTCAAGAAGGTTAATTCCAGATAAGGAAGTATTACGAGCTGCATAGAGGGATCATTAATGGGGCCTCATTTAAGATACCACATATGGTTTTGACTAAGAGTGTTCAAGAAAGATGATCTGAAACTGAAGTTTGCATAGACAAGGCTGTGGGGATGATCAGGGAAATGGAGAATTTGTTTTACAAACAGGAGCTAGGAGAGGTTGGTTGTTTAACTTGGCAAGGTAAAACCTCAGAGAACATGCAAATTTTTTCTCTTTAAATACATCTTGGCAGAAAATAACTCTTAATCAGAAGGGCAATGCTGGCAAAGGAACAGAGGGGTATGAACCGGCCAAGAGTACATTTTGGTTGGGGTTAAGAAAGAAGTTCCTAACTATTAAAGTGGATGAGCTCAGAACTCTGACTATTTCACGGGAACAGTCTGAGCACAAAACACAGTAGAACATGGAGGTCAGTAAGTTTATAAAGGGGATTATCTGGAATAAGGCTGCTCCTGAGAGCTAGGGATTAGTCTACCTGAGCCAGGTGATCATTCTAGACCTATGGCCCTTAGGACATATAAAATTAAATCTTTTTAATAATAAATATATTTCTTTCTCTGTAGAAAAGTCATTTTCACTTGATTCATTGTTTCAAATAAACTCACCATTTGCAGAGAGAGGGATGTGTTTGTAACTGTGGTTACCTTCTAGAAGTAAACAAAGTTTCCATCCTTACAGTAGTGTGAGGTTTGGAGCAGTTGCTTTTTAAATCACATTAGCTCAGCTAAGCCAACTGAACTTGACTGAAACTCTGCTTTTCTGAAACTGAGCCATAGGTGTTGAAATGTTTCTACTGAAACAGTGTGTGTCAGCTAATTCAGTCAGTTAAACTGGTTTGGTTAAATAAAGCAGTTTTATGTCACTGACATACATTTTCAGCCCTTTGAATATCATCCACCATCTGATAGGAGCTAAATAAAAATGCTCAAAAAATTACATTGGACAACAAGTTCTAAAATCAAATCAAAGCAAAAAACAAACAAACAAACAAAAAAAAAAAACCCAAAAAAACCAACAAAGGGAAGCCTCTAATGATTTATAGATTAGTCCAACATGAACTGCTGGTATTATCTATATAAGGCTCTAATGCTCTTTAAAATAAAGGATTAATAGTGTTAACTTCTCTGTTGGACAAATATTTTGCGAGTGAAAGGAGATTGGGATGTGAGACAATTTCCAGTTGCTTCTATCAGAGGACCTAGTGAAAAGAGAAAACCACAGTAAGAGTCATAAAAATATTATCCTCCCATGTGCTCTGAAAGAACGAGTTTGGCATTTGATGGGATGCCAGTGTGCTGCAAGTGTTGACTGCTGTTCTTTAAATCCTTATAAAGAAGCAAAACTAACAAAAGGCACTACAGACAATATTGCAGCAACGAGTGTTTCTTGGATGTTAAACACCCTCCAGCCCACAGCACTTTGATCTTGAGAACAAACCATAAAGAACAAATAGAGCAATTTTTCTTACATGCTAAGATTTAACAGTGAGGTTGATGAACTTCTGGAAAACTAGCATAATGGGCATGCCTTTTCCATTTGTTAAATTGTTTTGACAAGGGCATATTTCATTTAAAGAGGCTGTTTTCTATTCCTTCCCTTTTTGGTCTCTGCAAAAATAAAAGAGGGACCAATATAGAACTTCACAGTACAGATCAACTCACCTTCCACATGAGCCAAGTGGAAAAAATATCACTTAAATGCTCTTTTATTGAAGGGGGAATAGGAAGGCGGGGGAAATAAAAGCATGTGTAGACAGTATAGCTGGGTATTTGTGAGTTTTGGCTCATTTAGCCTTTTCATTGAAAGCCTCTGTTTCCATTAAACTTGCCAAAGAAAATGTATGAAATATATTAATACGCACTGTACACATTAGGGATGGGAGCAGTGACTTAGAGGCTATCAAAGCCCCTCTAGCACTCTCTCTGTGACTAGATACGACTATCGGCAGGCTCTACTGTGTTTGGTCACTAGTTCCCATCTGCAAAAGGCAGGCTGCTTTTAAATTTTTGTATCTCACAGTCCTTTCACCTTTCCTTAGGAACTGAAATCACCAAAATGGAGGAGGTTCCCTCCTGTGTTGCCAATCCAACTGCCTCAGCAGGGTGTTACACTCTCCCAAACCCTGCTTTTCCAGGATCCCATTTTCTCAGTTTGCAGACTTAAACATTCTGTCTGTTTGTTAGGCATATAATATTTAGGTATGTTGAAGTCCAGGCTCCATCCATGGATTCTTTTCAGATTCATTTTGTCAGTGTATCTCTGTCTACCTGGACACTAAATAGATTTTTTTCAGGTATAGCTTACCAAACCAGAGTAAGACACTCTTGAAGTCTTGACTTTTTGGAGTTCAAATCCTGACTATATTTAACCCAAGCCTTTCATCATGAGGAGATGCTGATTTATATGATTTCTGGTGGAAAACCTTAACATGTCCAGGGCTCGGCTGCTCTGTCTGAATGGATACTAACAATCTCTGGGCATAAGAGCCAGGATTTGTTCTACCAGTCCCATTCTTTCCCACTTTTTGCAGCAAAATGCCTGCATTTCAGCTGTGAGATACTCTATCAATTTAAATCCTACTTATCAACTGAAAGACTTCATTTTCTTCTTGTTGGACAGACAAATAAGCCAGTTTCTGCTCTTCCTGGTTTTCGTTTTCAAAGAAGGCAGTGATGATCAAAACCATTGCTAAGATACAACTGTATCTTTAGCCCTTTTCAGGGCAGAAATGACCCCTTCACTGGAAGACACTCTGGGGAATCTCTGCATTTAATTTCAATTCCTTATTCAGCTATGCCCTACAACGTGCTAAAAATGAAACTCAGGATGCCTAGTCAATGTTTCTCAGATTCTGTCCTGACCATTTGCAGAAGGAGTAGTGTTTATACTATCCAACTTCAGGCATCTGACATGGGCTATGGAGCTGCTTTGTCTCCTGGATCTGTTTGTGCTGCTGGATGGGATTACCATCTGAAGCTGGATATCAGAGAGATGTGTGAGCTTGTCTCATTCAGATCTGGGAACAGAACTGCTATCTGGAGCAAAATGAGCCATTCTGAAAAATTTTCTGCTTACACAGCGCAAGCTAGCAAGGACCATTCTTCCCAGTTTGGCACATCTTTTCACGTTTATGATAAAGCTTAATTGTATCTGGTTACATGTTTGCAATTGCATGTTTTGCTGCAAACGTTTCAATGCTTCTGCCTGGTTTTGCCTAGTGGTAATTTTAACTGAGGTAGGAAAGAAGATAGTCCTGCCAGAGGCAAATGTTCTCAAATGACTGTTTTTTCTGTCTTCTGAAACTGCTTTCTGTCTCATGGCAGTTAAGAGATGATCTCACAGGAGTGTGGCATCTGCACATAAACCTCTTACCTTCAATTTCTCATGCAAATGGAACACAGAAATAACTGGTTAGAAAACAACTACTCAAAATACCCACAGTAATTTCCTTTTATGCTTTGGCTTGTTGTATCTTATGGGGAAGTAAAGAGAAATTATGCACAATATGATGATTTTCCTGCTTTCTTAAAAAAATTATTCTTTTCTCCATGTGATTGACTGAAGTATTTTTTGGAAATCACTTAATGTAGGAGTTTTCCAAAGTTACTACAGCTGTTAAAATTCTGCCACATTGGGCCAAACAACCTAAATTCAAATAGAAAGTCAGTTTTGCTCAAAGATTTATCCTGTGGCTTCTTTCCAGTAGGAAGCCTTTTTATGGCTTCTTTAAGATTTTCCAGTCTGCTTCTTAGGGAAAACTTGGTAAATCTCGTGAAACTTTACTTTAGGCATGTTCATATGAAATGGGTATAGACTTAATTGTGCCTTTAGGTACAGAAGGAGTATTCACAGGTGAATGACAAGATGGTTTCTAAAAGATTTTCAGGAAACACTCACAATTTGACACCATACCTCATCCTAACTCTGGATGCACTGGAGCACCACCTCTGCCTGGAAAGTTTTGTGCTGATGCCTTCACCTTTACTTCTCATGAAGAATATCTCAGTAAACCCAGAGAACAAATCTCCAGCAGGTACAGATCTGTACAGCTACACTGTTATGTGCCTGCATTAATAATCAGCTTTAGTTATTCGCTGGTGGTAGAACTGACAACTTCCATAAACTCTGTAACAAAGGCTTTTTCACACTCAAGTATGTCAAAACAGGACCAACAGCATACCCCAAGAGCTGAACACTTCAGCTGACAAACGCTGGGCACCTTTCTATTTCCTCAGCTCACAGCTATTTAGACAGCAGTAGAGGTACATCACTGAGGCAGCACCAGGGATGCAGTGCTGCTGAGTTGCTGCCCTCTGTGAGAGAGCAGAGCAGACATCTCTGCATCTCTTGTTGTCTGGCTGACCCTGCTGTGGCCACCATCCATGCCCAGCATTAGAGCCAGTCACTCATCTGCATGGCAGCATCCCCAACCCAACATCCTGCAATAACAGACTTGCTGCCTTTTGCACGGAGATTTCTGGATGGGGTTCTCAGTGGGAATCCATTGACTCTTCTGCCTGATCAGGGCCAAGCTGATATTGGTGCCCACTTTGTATCTCCTTGGGTGACGACTCTCCCTACCTGTCTGCCACTGTCACAAGGCTCTTTCCTAAACATTTCCTGTGAGAGGCAGATCAGCAGTGTGCAAGGTGCTTGCAGCTCAGTGCAGAAGGCTCAGTTACAGATTTGCTGACTCATTTCCCAGCAAAAGGCTTCCATTCTCCATGGAGGACCTGGGGGCTGTCAACTTTGCAGAGCGCTTTAATTAGGAAAATTGCTGCTTGCGTGTCTTTCTTCTTCAAAACAGAAGAATTTCTTTTAAATGCAATTTTAACTTTGATGTTGTCAGCTTGCAGTTCTTGTTTTGGGGACAGTCTTTCTAGTGTGGTGATGTTAGTGGGTTGTCTTTTCTATTTTTTCAATTGCCAAAATATTTTAAATGTTAATGTAGGCAGGCAGTGTTTGGTCTGTCTGTACCTGTTTAAACTGCGTGCGCATTGCTGGAGACCAATATTTCATCCAATGAGCAAAAGATGAAATTATTTTCTGAATAATTATTTTCTGAATAATTATTTGCTCAATTGACAGTGTTAAATAGTTCAGTACCATGTTGAACTGTGGAAAGTCTTCATCCTCCCAGAGAGAATCTCAATCGTCCTTTCATGTGTAAGCTCGAGATCACACCTAGTTGGGGTAGGCATCAAGCAAATTACATTTGATGATTTTCTTGCTTTTCTTCAAGAGACTTTAGTACCTCTTAGACTTCAGAATCACTGGAATTCAAATGTCCCTGAAGTACAGACGTGTACACTTTTTTTCCCTGTACATGAATGACATTTGGCAACACTTCCATTTGTCCTTGTGAGTGCATGAAATGATGATATTTCAGCCTGATGTTCACAACTGAGGTTCAAATTTTTGAAAGAACTCATCAATTTAGTAACCTCATCCTGGACTGGAAACATTAAACTAGATGAAAGCCTCAGGCTTGTGCATTATTTCTTGAGGATTTTGGACATGCAGTTTGCTAGACCAGGATGGACCATAATTTCAGTGAGGAGCTGTATCTTGTAACTTTGAGCTTGTCAGTTGGCAGTCGTATTACTTTGTCCAGAGCGTTAGGATCATTAGAATTCTTAGTTAACTAAGTTTGTTAGGAAAGTGTAAGTAATATTTTTTACCCTTTTGCTACTTTCTGTCTCAGGATTGAAGTGTTAGATGTGCAGTGTGCCTCATGCAAGCTCTGTTTTCAAAGGAATAAACTAAAATAAAGATGGGATAAATAACTTTTTGTTAACCTGGTTCAAGAATCCTGTAAGAAAGTGAAGAACTAGTCTTGCTTTGTGACTGAAGTTGTGCTTTTTCCACAGAATCACTTTGTTTTTAAAGATCATGTAGGTATTATTTTGCAGGGCATGTGTGTTGTGGCTTTTCTTCTAGACTGACTGTGATTATCTACTGATAACATCATCTGCAACCAGTGCTTCAGGCACACTACCTCCATGTCTTCTCCAAGGGCAAACCTGTTCCAGCATCAAGTCTGCAGAGACCTGGTCTCAGGTCTCCATTGGTGAAACATGGATCAAGCCCGCCATATACCTTCCTATAGGTCCTGTAAAATGTGGATTATACTTGTCCTTTGCATTTTGTCTGTTTTATCTCTGACTGCAAGTACCTTAGGACAGGTGTGATTTTCTGCACTATCCATGAACAATGCCACTGCAGGGTTCCAAGTGGCTATTTTAACACTGTGGGTTCAGTAAAGTGGCAATAATTACCTGGAAAAACCATGCTAAACAAAAAAAGCTAAATTGCTGTGAATTCTTCACTTGCCTGCTGAATTTTGGCACACTCCAAGGCATCTGAAGCTCCAAAAAGAGAGGTGCCTTCTCCTCCTCTGATATACTATCTTGAGTAAGAAGAGCAACTTTCTCGTGAAACAGTTTGAGGCTTTCTTTGCTCCACCTCATTTTACATCAGACTTGCTCTGTGTCCGTTCTCGTGGTTTTGTAAAGGCATGTGTGCTGAGTCCCGTTGTCAATGATTGTTTCTAATCACCACTGTGAGTGCGAGCATCCTCAGCCCTTGGAGGTGTGGTCACACTTGCCCCTGGAGCACTGTGCTTCAAGCCGGAGTCATGAGGGAGCTGTCTGGTAGAAGGACAATGAGGTGCCCTGGCAAAGTGACTCAGGCAGCTTGAACATAACTTACTGAGTCAAGAAGAGAGAGCAAGAAGAAAGCATGAGGTGTTCTAATAAAAGCACCAGTGCAGCAAAGATTCATTTTTCTTAGAAAGAATCTTAAAAAGTTCTTTTTCTTTTCTTTTTTTCCCTCTGTCTGCATTATCAAATCTCTACCCCCTGTGTCTGTCTCTCTGTTACTTTCAATATATTTTACTGTCTCCTCCTTTGTTAGTGTTAGCAGGATGGGTCTTTCTAGGCGAAGGAAAGGGGACCTTTTGCTGGCCTACATATCAAGTAAACCTTGTGAACAGTGGAGAAGGCAATACAGATCTCATAGTTCTGAATCTCTTTCCTTTCTTTTGGTTTGTACTTCGAAGTAGAGATAGGGTGCTGTTGGCTTTGCTGCTGTGTGTTGTTTGATAGATGCACACAAATCCAGGAAGTCATCCAGATCCTGTATGACTTCTTTTATCCCCAAAAGGATTTCCTGCAGAGGAAATAATTAGGGTGGCTTTTGTTGGTTTGGGGTTAAGGAGAAGGCTGCTATCAGATTTTATTTCTACTGAAAGATTCAACTCCTTTGGTATTTCACATCCTGAGTTGATTTGTGAAGAAAGCTTGACTGATTAGACTTTTTCAGTAGATGAAGAAGCTGCTCACCTGTGGCTACAGGTTGGCCCAGAGCAGTCGCATCAAGCTTGCCATGGCAGTAGAGGAACTTGTATGACCTACCTTAGGCCTCTTCTTGCCACCCCTTTGTAGGGGAAACTTCCTGACTTCCTTCATAGCTACTGTTTTCTATGCCATTCTTAAACTTGAAAATCATTTTGGGCAGGGTTAGAGAGCATCAGGAGAGGCAATCAGAGACCTCCTGGGGGACTTTCCCACCTGAGGGACTCTGTGAATCTCTGATGGTCTGCTTATTACTGGCAGCAAATTCCTTTTGTTCTTAATGTGTAGTGAGTGTGCACAAAACTGAGAAAGTGCTGAAATACTATTTATGAAGGTCTATGAACTGCAGAATCCAACCTATTAATTGCAGCTTAAATCTGTATTTCTATAGCCAGAGAATTAAAATAGGTGGTCATAATATTATGAAAGTGAGTGGCCTGTGTGTCTATGTTCCTGGGAAAACCTGTGTGGGTTTTTTGGTTTAGAGGGAAGGTGCAAGTGATGCTTCCCACCTGCCTGTGCTGTTAAGACAGAGGCTTGGCTCAGCCTTCTGCTTGAAGCAATGACGGGAAATGTATTTGAAGACCCAGTTTTGACTCTGGTCAAAGAGGGAGGAAGTGTGCAATATTAAGATTTTGGGCAGGTAATTAAAATAAAAAAACCCTAAATTTCGTAGTATCTTTTAAAAAAATCTATTTGTCTTTATCATAGAAAGTTAATAGCCAGGACTTGAATTCTATGAAATACTAAGGTGGATCATTTCCAAAAGACTCATCTGTATTTGAATTATAAATGCCCTCAAAGCTCAAGAACCATCAAATTCAGGATTTGAACCTGTGTGAGGAGGTGTCTCAGTCCTTGGATCGGGTTAGTTCCTCTCCTTGTAGGTGTTTTCATTGAAGTGGTTGGGTAAATGTTGAGGGAAGATAGACTCAAACTTTCCTGTTGAGTTATACCTGAAACCTCTGAATTAGAGTTCAGACTATCATGAAATGCTTTCAGTTTATCACTGAAATAGTATTAATCCCTGTCTTATCACCAAGGGCCACAGAACAAATGCATCCACAGAATTTAATGCTGTTTGTTGACATCATCACACAGAAAACAAATGCAGAAGGCTCCCACAAACCGAAGGAAAGTTTTCCTCTGGCAGAGAGAGTGTAGCATGAGGCCAAAAGTGAATTCCTACAAGGCAGGACTGAATGCTACGGCCATGTGATAGATGGAGGAGACCGGTATAAATCACAGGATAAAATAACTGCTGTAAAGAATGCTCCTTGTCCTACAAATGTTGTGCAGTTATGCTCCCTCCTAGGATTTATAAACTATTTCAGTCATTTTTTTTTGCAGAACCTTTCAACAGTCCTGAATTCTCTGAATCAACTGCTCAGGAGAGAATTGAAAATAGCAGTGCACTGATGCTATAAAGGAAACCAGAAGACTTGGGTTGCATTAATCTCTGATTTAACCCAGTGCAATACAGCACTGAAATTAGTAAGGGTTAGACTGATGTTACCATGAGGAGAAGTTGCCCTTTGCAGTTTAAAATGTGTGGCTCCAGCTCACAGCGGTGTAAGTTACACCCCAGGCTGGAGCACGTGAAGTTGTGCACTGAGCACAGGTGTGGTGCTTTGTGGGTGTGCCACACTGGTTGCAAGAGGCAGGAGGGTGCCACGGGAATAATCTGAGTCAATACATTCCTTTGAAGAGATCTGATTTTGCTGCAGTCCCTAGGGCAGCTGAGGAGGCTTCCTGACTGAGAGTGGCCCATGGTTGGTCACGGGAGGATTGGGAAGGATGTGAGAACATGCTCGCATTAGGCTTTGCTTGAACTGGCACACAGAAGAGTAAAGGTCTAATAACTTTCAATCAGTTTGGACTCTTACAAAAACCAGCAAGAACACAGAGTTTCACAATTTTCATGTGCATTTGTGTTTTAAGAAATGTGTTTTAGGAGTTCAGTGTTAGTTAACTACCTGGGTTACCAGCTGTGCCCTAGGTACTCACACAGCCTGTGCAGGCCTGTAACGCTTGTGGCATTGATGTACGAGTGCCTTGCAGAATTTCACTGTATGAGCCTAGACTAGCACTACTGCCTGCCACTGGAATGTATTCACACTGGCATTTTACACCCTATTGATTTCTTTTTGGGAATTTCTTCCGCCTGATTTAAATGCTTTGAATTGGGTCCTGCTTATGGTCTCTCTCTCTTTTTTTTTTTTTTTTTTTAAATAAAGGGCAAATTCTACCAGTGATCTTGTGTCACTGCTTTTTCATCCTGGTTCTGTGGTGTGAAGCACAAACTCTTCTGGAGGTAGCTGAGCTCCTGGAAATGCTGGCAAAAATGATAAGAACAAGGCTGCACCATTGTTTGAGCTGAAGGGAGAAAATTAGCTCATGTGAAAACATGAAACTCGTGAAAGGATTTGGGAGGCAAGCTGGGACTCTAATTTATCATTTTTCCCTTATTCTCCATCATCAGTGAAATCAAGAGTGAGTTGTGCTTGGGCCCACTTTCTAACGACAATGGAAAATGGCATTCATCCTGCTGGTCTGTGCAGGGAAAAATAAATCCAACTGTTTCACCAACAACCAAAAATTATTGAGGATAGATTCAAGCCAATTCTTTTTCTATTCAAATAAACTAATATACTGTTAGCACATACTGCTATGAAAGAAGGATTGACATGAATATTTGGAAAAGTGTGTTTCTAGAACTTATAAGCCATTAAATAGTAAATATTTTAGTAAGCAAAGATATGGCTTGTATAAGAAAACCTCTGCATAATCCAAACCACACAAACCAAACAGTTTATCCCAATAACTTGTCAAGTACACAGTACTTTTAAGCTTTTCTCACCCTGTAGGCTTCCCGCTCTTGAAGATCACCATCTGTGGTCCTACTGCTGAGAACTCTCCTTGGGGTAGGTCAGTAGTGGCCTGAGATTTTGCCTGCATTCAAGGAAGTCGAGCTGAAGTGAGCAAGGTTATGAAGTTAAACCTCGGCAAACCCGTGTGTGGCTTCTGCTCAGCAGTGCTGTTGCTGTCCTGGGCATTTGAAATATCCACGAGCCCTAAACAGCCTTTCTGGATGAAATACTTTTTTCTGAAAAAATGGATCAGCAACATTTTTCTGGTTTTCCCTCTTCAAGCCTAAAAATTTCTTTGAAAATTGAACCAGTGGAAACTGCTGACCACTGGGAGGAACACTTAATGGGTACATTCCTGACAAGGATGGGATGGATTACAGCACTTCAGTAAAAAGGAAAAAAACTCTCAAAATAAAACAATTACTTTCAGATTTAAAATACCTTTCTCAGACTTTCTTTCAGTGATTTCCTCACGCAAAGACTTATGCAATAGTCACCTCTTTAATTCAAACGTAAGGTTTTTCTACCCAGTGTGGGAAAGATGAAAGATTGTTTCCAATTTGTAAATACCAGTGGAAAACTTGTAGAATTTTTATTGCTGGATTTATTTTTTAATTAAAAAGGGCTTTGAAGAGTGAAAATAAAGAATGCAGAACCTTTTGGCAGAAAATTTTCATTATTTTTAAATTTCTGGCTTTTTTTATGGAAAAAAAGCCAAGCATGAAAATTTGTTCCCCTGATGATTTATTTTTGTTAATAGTATTTTTTGGGTTGAAAAGTGACTTTTAATTTTTTTAACTGCAAATACTCATGTAAAACCAGGTAATTTGTCCTATTTTCATCTGTGAACAAAAAAAATAATATGAATACCCTAAACCAACACCCCTTCCCCCACCAAACTCCCATCTCCCGGGGGCCCCCAAAATACAATACACTCATTAATGCTTACATGGGAAATTTCGATTTTTAGTTTTTTAAATAAATATGAAATTTTCCCTTTTTAAAAGATGTTATTTTCCCCTCCGCTTCACTTAAGACATTTTCAGATATTGGTGATATGAATCATAAAAATGTTTAGCAAAGAAACAAAATTTGCTACCTTAACTGTTAACACATCAGTTCCAAAATCTCTGCTAAATTCACTAGTCCACATCTGTGATGGAGAAAATGGTCTCATGCAATAAGAATTATGCTTAACCTGTGCTTATGTCAAAGAGGAAGTCACCTTAAACATGTTTCTAGAGGAAAATTGTGGTTGGTAGCACTTTTTTTGTCCTCCAGATGTTCTTAAACACTTCAATGTTTTGTCATGGTGAAAAATCAAGATAAATTTTTTTTGTCACGTCCTATATGTCTCTAACAAATTCTTCATTAGATATTCACATGCCAAAAATCAATTAAGTGGCTATTTTAGAGGAGAATTTCTCATTGCATCTATTGATAAGCTCTAACACAGCCAGACATGGCTAGAAAGCTGAGACCTGAACCCCTAGATTGTAGTTTACTGATACAGGTATTATATATGCTCTCTGCTCTTAACTTCTTTCAACCCCTTCTCTGAGCTATGGCTATAAGTCAGGCATCCAGCTGGGTGGATAGAAGTAAATTAAAATTCCACAGTGCTCACAGAGCACAGACACAAATGTAAATCTGACAGACACCTACCAATAAAAATTTATCTTGATTTTTCACCATGACAAAACATTGAAGTGTTTAAGAACATCTGGAGGACAAAAAAAGTGCTACCAACCACAATTTTCCTCTAGAAACCTGGCCTGCAAAAAAACTAGAGAAAACTGGTATCTTTTTCATTAAGAAGGAACTCTAAAAATTGAAAATCTACCTGGGATTGTATTTTTGTATGCCATGGGTCTCCAGTTTTAGTTAGGACAATAAAACATTCCCATCTGTGACAAGAAAAGCAGGAACATGGACATCAATGATTGAGAAAGTTATTAACATTACAATGGCCACGATATTAGATAAACAATTGAGAAGTGCTTTAAATATTTGTCAATGACCTAAGGAAATTAATAAAGCTAGTGGAGAATATGCTTAATATGTTTTCCTGAGTGCCTAAAGGTACCTTCCTGTTGCATGCCAGTGTTGCTGGTTTCATCAAGAGTAACAGCAAAATCTCTCCCTCTGCATCTTGTTAAAGATTTAATTCTCCAGCAGGTAAAGCAGAGCAAAAGCACCTGCATCACAAAGTGAGCGAGGGTTAGAGCTTGTGAAGGACCTGCATGGGCCATTCTTTTTTATAGGGCATGTGTGGGAGTCTGTGGATTAAGTGAGTCTTCGAAGAGCTCAGATTTGAGTTTAAATTTATCTTCTGTCAGAAGAAGAGTTTTTCAAATATTTTTCTTCCTATGCAGGAATGAATTTGCTCAAAGGGAGAATGTTGTGACTTGCTCTGTGATATTTTTGGCCTGTTCTAGTCCAGTAGATATTTTAGTCTTTTATTTTAAAATTAGACTTATTAAAAATTAAATTAACTTTTTTTGCAATTATTTTCTTGAAAGAAAAAAAGTAGTTGCTTTTTAAGAAAATGCTTACATTTTCTTTGATTTGGCTCAATCGGCTATAGTTATTAAAGGGAAGTCAAACCAGATGCAGCTGGAGTCCTCATCTGCTTCCACTAAGGCTGACATGGACTTAATGCTGGAGTATAGCTTTGATGACAATTTGAATGGGAACTTGGAGACTGTATTTCAGGGTCTGAGGGCTTCAGTAGTGATCAAGCCTTAAACTAGGTGGTTTTGTAATTTGAGATTTGAATTGTTCTCTAGAGCTGCATGAGACCAATAAAGTGTTGTAGATAAAATGAATTTAGCTGACAGACATGCAACATGTGCAATATATTTTTATTATTTCTTTACAAAGGTAAAGCCAAATGCTGAAATCTTTATTCATTTGTGTCTCCTTCCTTATCCAGACTGAACTCCCATTGGCTCTAGCCTGTCTCTGTTTCATTAAAATCAGTGGAAATGTATCCCCATTCAGGATGTGATCCACTTTGTTTTAGCCTCGTAGGCCAGCATCGCTCAGGCTCCCATCACAGCAGTGTTGCAGAGGCACGGACACCGCATGAGCAACATGGCATTCTTGAAAAGATGTTCGCCCTATTTTTTCAGTTCTGACTTCTACATTGTTAAAAGTTCCTGTTTTAACAGTTTCAGTCACTGATTAATTCTGAAGTTGTTATCTATATGAAGGTTTAAAAAAATATTTTGTGCTTCTACTGTAATTTGTGTTTCTCTCATGTTTCTCTCAGTGTGGGTCACACTGGCTGTGTGTTGGGGTTTTAGGAGTTCTCCTTTTGTTTTACTATTTCTCTTAAAGAATTTTGCCCATACATCTTGCTAGGGGACAAATTACTGAGTATTTAAGAGAGACAAAAGACCTGGACACAGGGGAAGGGGTCCAGCTGTCCTCTTTTACCTGGGGTTTTTCTCATGTACGGGGAGATGCCCTGAGATTTGAACTGGGAAAAGGGATTTGGTACAGCCGCTAGGTCTCTTTGCTCTCTGGGTGTTCGGAGTGGAGTGAGAGGCTGCAGTCGCTGTAGGGAGAATTTGTCGTCGCTGCGGAGTCCTGCCTTCTGCTGCCTTCCTTCTACCGTGAGTGGAACTTGCTGGCTGGAGCAGCTGTTTGCACTGGGACCCTATTTAACACCCTACCTCACTAAAATCTGCTCCAGTGCCTCAGGGGGCCGTGGGATCCCAAGTCCTACTTTCCCTGATCTGCTGGGAGCCAGGCCGCAGCTGCCCTGCACCCCCCGGCTCTTTGCCATTCCATTGCCACTGCACTGTAGCGCCGCACGCCCTGCCTGCCGAGATGCCCCGGAGTCCCAGCTGCAGCTCCGGAGTTCCATACATCTCACCTACCACCCGGGATTTTGTGCTCATCCCTGCTGTTCCAACCTGCTGTTTCCTGGGGGATCCTGCTGAAGCACCAGGACTGGCTGCCCAGGGGGTTTGTGAAGCCTTTCCCCCGTCCCTTCCCGGTTTGGGCACGTCCGCCGTTGCCAGTGCTCCCCGTGCTCGCTCCGGAGCGCCCCCTGCAGCCGCGGGGGAACCATCGCACCCGCCCTGCGCACCGGGAGCTGCCAGCGCCCCCTGCAGACGTGAGCGGCACTGCCCCGAAGGGGAAAGGGCCTGAGGCCGAGAAGGCTGCACTGGGTTCTGGTTCTGTTTGTTATTACTGCCACAGTTGTTGTTGTTTGTTTGCCTTGTTATACATACACACACACACACACACACACACACACATATATAGATAAGTAAAGAACTGTTATTCCTATTCCTTAGATCTTTGCCTGAAAGCCCCTTAATTTCAAAATTATAATAATTCAGAGGGAAGGGGGCTACATTTTCCACTCCAAAGGAGGCTCCTGCCTTCCTTAGTAGACACCTGTCTTTCAAACCAAGACACTGTGTCACACCATCTGATTCTGATCCCATTTCCTTTCTCATCCATGCTGATATAGTCAGCAAATACTCTGAATTTCACACGCTTTTCTAGGTGATGGTTTGGATCATAAGAAGGTGAAATCATTTGTATTTTGATCGGTGTTTCAGTCAGTTCAGTCTGTGTTTCACAGCAAGTGCTAAAAGTGTCTCATATCAGTCATAAGATGTGGAAGCAGTGTTTGACACGCAGGTACCATTTATTCATTGATACTCTCTTGCATCTTGCCATTTTTGAGAAAAATGTTTGCAGTCATGTTCCCAGCAGAGTCAAATGAAAAACTAGGTACCTTGGAAGATTCAATGTTTTTAAATATTTAATATAACTTAGCATTTATATTTTTTGTAGCTTGGTGTGTTGTGAGGATAGAGCTCTAGCTGCTTATGTAGCAAAACTTGAGTTCCCACAGTTTGATGCTGCAGTTGAACCTTTAAGCCTTTCAAACTGTTTTTGAAAACCTTTTATTCATCTCTTGTGGTTCCGTAAGACCACTGGATGTAATGGAATTCTTGCTTGTTTTTACTGGTATAAGGCAAGAGTAGGATTTGAAATAGGTTTGGTGATTTATTTATCTTTTTTAGTGAGACCAAATTACAATTTGACCACTTTCATTAGAGATGATCAAACAGAACTGCAAACACAATTTTCAGATTAACATCCATTACAGCATAAAGTATTCAGTGGCAGCCTTTGCCAAGAGCTGTCCAAAACCTAATTATTCATCATTAAACTGCAGCCTGAAGACACAAAACCAGACCAGAGGTCTGCTGTATAACATTGCTGCATATGCACATAATAAAACAGAGGGTTGGATCCACAGGGGACTTGGCTCTCTGTTTCTGCTTCCTGCTCGTCACGCTACACACCCAGCAGTTAAAAAATATACTGTGTTCACAGGGAAGGGCCTTGAACCACTGCTGGATACCTGCTTCCCCTCCAGGTGACTGCCCTGGCTGCCGGGCTGCAGTCCTGCTCCCTGCCTTGCTCTTTGCAGCCCCACCACTTGGGATATTGTGTAAGGGATAACAGCTGTGGTAGGACAGATGGAAAAGGTTCCTGCAGGCCCTTCTTAATGGGGTTCAGATGCCCTTAGATGGGGCAAAGTTGATGCCAGTCCTCTCACAGGCTATGGGACATTACAAATTCACTACTCAGGGATGTCACTACTGCAGCCAGGCATTGCAGGAATTCCTTGGTGGAAACTTGAAAGCCTAAAGGTTGGATGTGGGATGAGCCACCTGGAGAAGACATCTCTTCTCTGCTTTTGTAGTGCCCCTCTGGTTGCAAAGACCAGCAGTGGATAGCATGAAGGGCCAGCACAGACAAATAGTGGAGAGGGGAGAAAGGAGACGCACAAAGGCAGCAAACACCCTTCCTGGGCTTATGCAGCAGGATGAGGCAGAAGCAAGCAGTCTGTGCAGGTTTCCCCACCCTGCCGTGAGGGCCCAAATCCTAAAAGATATTGCTTGTCTTATGACCTGGTGTCATGTGATAATTATATTTGGCATTTGAGATTCCAGAGTACAGAAGTGAGGCACAACATACCAAGGGTTGTTTCTGTTTGCATGTTAGAGACCACTCGGAGTGATGGAGGGAGCACATGGGTAGCCCAGGAGCTGACTCAGTGCACTGGTTTACATTTGGACATCTCTCCATGACAAAAAGAGTTCGTAACTTACTGTCAGCCTTCTAAATGGGGCTGAGCACCTGAAAACTCAATATGACAAGGTAGAGCTTGAAAAACTTAGCACTCTGAAAATCAGATCCTCCTCAGTTCCAGCTTTCCACATAGTATTAAAAGTAATTATGTACAAATTCATGCTTCTGCTACTTGACCTGACCAAAGACAGCTTCCCACTTTCCATTTATGCCCTTCACTTGCATATTTTACTGGGACTTATACCTTCTAATGAGAAACATGAAAATGTGTTGGGCTGTTTTTCCTTTTAAGG
The DNA here is from genome assembly GCA_013400655.1 of Mystacornis crossleyi. Classification (NCBI taxonomy): domain Eukaryota; kingdom Metazoa; phylum Chordata; class Aves; order Passeriformes; family Timaliidae; genus Mystacornis; species Mystacornis crossleyi. Next base: position 62,847 of record VYZQ01041914.1, on the reverse strand, counting down.
ATGGTATATGATGAATTGGAAATAAGCATAGAAATTAAAACACCTAACGTCTCCATAAAATCACATTCAGTAAGCCTTTAAACTAACCACAGTTTGAAACTGTAATGCCTGCAGCTATAACAACTGTGTTGAAAGCAACAAGACAGACCCACAGTATAAACTTCTATCAAGATGTTGAGCCTGTACTTGTTTTCTGTTTGGTTTCTCTTCTCTTTTAGGCTTTAATCTTCAATAAAAGTCATGGAACAGGGCCAAGTAACATGGAAAAGCCTATGCACTGCTGCAACAGTGAAATCCATAGCAGAAGGAGAAATCTCCTTGATAAACTGTTCAACTGCCTGTGCTAGATAGTGATGGTTCCTGCTGTTATTATGGGGGTAGTAGGTTGCAAAATTTCATGTCTCACTTTTTTTTTTCCCCTCCTGGCATTAAAGACTCAAATTCAACTGTTCCTTTCTTATCTTGTCTTTTCTTTTTGGGTAGAACAGGCAAAAATATGAACTCTCTCTCACCTTTCTATATCCTCTGCTTTTTTTCTTTAGAGTATTGTATTGCCTTTATCAGAATTATCTCCTTTTCTTTAAATCTTAAAAGTTTGATTATTACAGCCCAACAAGATTCTTCAACGAATGGACCTGGGCCTAGCGACCTATATGCCCTTTCCATTTCAAAAGTGTCAATATCTTCACAATACAAAATGGCTTTTAACTTTTCTTTCTTCCTTTTTTTTTAAGTTCAATAAAATGATTTCAGTAAAAGTAAGCTCCAGAAATTTCTCCCACCTTCTCTTCTGCCAAATATACATAGATAATTTATATGACTGTTGGTTTTCAACTAAATGAAATTTAGTTGTTACTTAGAAACTAAATCTGCAGTAAAAATGGATCTGAAATGCTGTTTTCCATGTTAGATGCTTTCACTAGAATTATTGTATGATGACAGAAATTCTTATGCGCTGGAAGTCATCATAAAAATGTAAGTGTTACAGATACCTGACTTTATCCACTTCCACCTCAAAATATATTTATGGCAGGACTGAGTGCCTTATCTGCTATTCCTTCTTTTTGGTCAGGACCTCTTTTTTGGAAAAAGCTATTTCAGAACTGGAAAACCACTGCTTTTCAGCTGTATCTCTCCCGCTAATCAACTGGTTTTCAAAAATCCCGTATCTTTTTCTTTGTCTGTAGAAAACTGGATTGTCTTCTCACCATCTTATTCTGTCCTACACTAGTGGATCATGACTGGTGCCTCTTTCATACTTGATTTTTGGAAACACAGATGAAAATTACTTGTGAGGGTCTGGATTTTAAAGGTAAAGCCCTCACCCTCACTTGAATCTCCTATGTGTTGAGTGACTGATCTGTGTCTCTCATTAGAGCCAGTGACAGAAGTGTCCTGTGGGTCTTCCCAGGCCTAAAGATAGATTTGGCCCCATTGGAATCAAATGCTACATCCTCAAAGCACTCTTGAGTGATACGTATTTACGGGGACTGGTGGTGTAGTACTCCCTCGTGATAAAACTATCATTCACTCCTTGCTAGGGTTACATCCAAGAAGGGAGTGGAGGATTAAGCACACAACTCCTGCTAGCAGCAAGAAAACCTGACAGACTAGGGAGCAAGCAGGCTTCTTTAACCCTCAAGATGAAAATCTAGGGGCTTGCTTACTTACTGAATACTAGTTTTTGGTCTGTTTCATAAAGATTGGCACACATTCCTGTCTCTCTCCGGAAACAGTCGAGGGTAGAAGATGAAGAACTATGTGATTCAAATCTCAACATCATTATCACTTTCTGGTTTAAAAGGCAAGCCTAATTTTTTGTTATTAACAATGGTAGATCTACTTTCCTCCTTTTTAAACATAAACTCACCAAATGGAAGGTAAAATCAAGCTAAACAAAACAGCATACATATTTATTGCTTATCTGAATTGACCATGAAATTGGTGCAATAGGTGGAAAGGTCTTCACCTAGGAGTGAAAACACTTTTCTGAAAGTTATTTTTCCTGCTTTCCAGTACTCTTTGAGGAAGTTGAAGTTTCTTTTTTTTTTTTTTTTTTTTTTTTTTTTTTTTTTGAAAGTGAAGAGAGCTTTGGCTTAATTACATTGAGCTGATTACATCTTGAGGTGCACCGGAGTCATTCCAGTGATGTTATGTGGTTTGCATCCATCAGAAAGCTCGAATGTGGCCTGGTTAGAAACTGTTCATGAGAGGTAATGAAATCAAATCTTGTACCTACACAGTACGCAGCAATAGCTGTCATTTTTACCTGCATGGTAGTCTGAAATTTATCTACATGCATAAGTTGCATTACTTTAATCACACTGATATAAGTAAAATGATACTATAACTCTTAATTTTTCTCCTGTGCCAATATGACTATTTCAGACCAAAGCGTAATATTGCTTTGTGTATTTTATCAGTGGTTGCATTTCAGTGAAGGGAAGAAGAACTAGTTGTGGGTGAACACTCTTTAAACTGGTATTGTTGCATTTAGAAAGATAGCTGTACTAGGTGCCTTGTCTATATTTCTCTTTCCTTTGGGTATAAGGCCACAGTCAGGAATGCCTTGGGGAGGAGAGTTAGAAAAGTTAGCTACTCTACCTTTTTGTGCTCAGCTCTTCACTGCTGTCTCCCCAGCTGACAAGTGGTTACTGGCTGTGTGAGTGTTCCTAGTTTGTTTCAAAGCCAGTAAACTTGGTTAGATTAGATTGCCATCATAAGAGCTTGGTAAATCAGCCCATGCTGGGCCCAGGGCTTTTATACCTGGCCTGTGTCCAGGTCCACAACTGCCTTGTTAAAAGCTGAGCTTGAATGGCTCTGCATTCCAGGCCCTTCTGTGACTGGTGTGCACACATCCCGCAATGGTTTTACCAATTGGACAACACTCATTTTTGTATTTAATCACCTAGAAAGCTTTTCCTGCTAGGGTTCTTGCTGTGTATGCATGTTTCCATATCTTTCTCAGTTTTTATTTTACTTTTTGGATTGTCTATAAAAGATTGACCTTCCACTCTCTTAAGTATTCTTGCCATCAGATATAAAGCACATGTATTGGCATAAAAACTACTGTATATGGAATGAAAATTACTGGCAGTTCTTGAAACACATTCTGCACATGAAAGCCTAATTGTACGTTGGACAGTGGCAATCTTGAATACTTGTGGTTTAAATCAATGACCTTTACTTCTGTGAGTGGCTGCATTGATACTGAGGATGTCAAGTGCTAAGCCAAGGTGAAACTGTATATTCTGTGAAAACAAAGACTTCTGCCAATACTCCCTGCCAACAAACAGCGTGCCCTAAGCGAGGGTGAATGAGTAGACTGGTGAGGGGATTTGCAGGTTAAGGTGCAAGGTAAGACCTTGTTCATGTGGGTAACGATTAATTCCTACAACCTTGGAGGAAATAGTTTGCTAAGATAGATAAATTTAATTCATCTGAAAGGCTTGAGGAATTGCTTTGATAACCAGAATATCCGAAGACTTCTCCATCCAATGTCCACAAGCTTGAAATGCTTTTAGGATGCAAATGTAAGAAACTGGGCCAAATTCAGTTTCCAGGATTTTGTTGATGTAGCCATTGGTCTAAATGGAGTTTCCTTGGGGTTTTTGTAATGCTACAATGAACAGAACTGATCCCTGAGATACTACTAAGTGTTAAATGAAGAGTCTGTATCTTTCCTCTTTTGGGATTAGAGCAAAGTCAGCGTGATTCACTAGAAGAGCATAAATTCACATTAGCTGCCCTGTAAACACTTTCTGTCTGGCTACTCTTGGTCACATTGCATCAAGAGCACTCTGAAAGGGAGACCTAATCAGGGTGGTGTAGGCAGTGTGCAAGCAATGTGCACCAAGTACCCGTAGTACTCACCTTGCCTCTGCAGAGAAACCTTTATGCAAATGCAGATGAGGAGTTAATTTAATCTAATCTAAGTAGTTATTTTAGATATGACCATATGTGTGGGAAGAGGATCAGACTAGCATTGCTTTGCAGATGATTGTTGTTTTTCCTGCCTCGTATAGTTTGCCCAGAAAATGGAGTAACCAACCTGGTGCAATAAAGCCTGGTTCACTCCTCTAGCTTTTTGTGTTCCCTAGTACTAATGGGAGGTTTTTTAGCTGGTGTTAGGAAAAGGTGTTAAGAGATAGGTCTGAAAACTGAAGTCACATGTTTGTCTCCTGCCTGGACACAGGCATTCCAATCTCATCCTATACAGCTTCAAAAAAGAAACTAGGGGGAGGAGGAAGTGCTGCTCCCAGAGTATCTCTCCCACTAGGCTACTCATCCCCCTGCTGAGAGCAGAAGCAAGCCTGGTAATTTGCAGCATCCACGCTGTGGGGTTTGCAGTGCTTATCTCTGTCTCTCCAGAGCAGGACTGGGGACACCCATTGCTTCGCACCTGTACACCACAACGGCAATCACAAGGCAGCACCTTACTCTTGCTACCAAAACACCTCGGGTGCCACCAGCAAAGCACAGGCAAGAAAATGGATAGCCTAGTTACTGCTTGGGCCGAATTTATACACACAGAGCAACAGAGCATGCACCTCATGGACAAGAAAATAGTGCTTTCTAAAGTGAGAATGAATGGGGAACTCGGCAGGCAAACAATGTGGTTAGTCCAGATTCAGAGCTCAGGGCTCACTAGTAGTACACAGAAAGACCTCTGCACCATTAAATCACCTGTTTTCTGTTTTCATTTGCACCAGTGTAGCCCCTGACTACCGCAGATTTAAATCAGGAAGAGATGGCTCAAGGCCAAAGCCAATTTTGTTTTAAAGTTTCTTCTACCAAAATTTTGGCCCTGGAAGCTTGTACTTGGAATTGTACAAAGTTTCATTTTATTATGGTATGTTTCCCCCTCCATCCCCAAATTGGTGACCATTTATATGAATTTTGGCAGGAGACGAATGATCCTTCACACTCAGCCTGTAATTTACAGTTATGTTTGGTTTTACATAATGTACAGTTTCAGTGTTGTCTAACATTTCTTCATGTATTGCGGAAGACTTTCAGGTTTTATTAAACTGGCATATATAAATTGATTTTCCAGCTGGGTGCAGTCACTTGGCAAACTCTGCATACTCTGACTACATATGAGCTAAATTACACACTCTAATAGTGTGTTCGAATTATTTTATGTGCAACATATAGTTGCAGGAGCATGTGGCAGTTTCCCAGCACTTTGCCTTACTAGGGTATTGCTCCTAGCTAAAGGAACTGTTACAAAGACAGGCATAAATATTGCTGTGAGAGAACAAGCAGGCTGTGCCTCTTGGTAGGAGAGACTATTGCCAATTTGCACTTGCTGAGAAGAGGTATTTCTATCTCCCCATGATATGAAGAAGTATTACTTAGGGCAAGTCTAAGTCTACAAAATTACCACTTGAATTAGAGGGCTTTATGGATATGAAGAAAAATAGAGCTAGACTGGGGCATTTTCAGTGCCAAGGGGATTTATTTCTTATACAAATAGACGATCCATGAGAGGCAGAAGAATTCTGCAGTCCACCCAACAACTTTTTCATGACTGAATTCTGGAAAACCTGGACATATTGATTGTACTTCCCCTTTGCTAAAATTAGTCAAGATTGCACTGTTCATCTCTAATATGCTCACTTCCCAATTATGCCACTCTTGCTCTTTGAGAGTAAGCTTTAATCCCTCGTAGCCTCATGTTTGCATTACTCTTTGTGAAGGATCAGAGAGTATACACTAATCTCAAACAAGCTACCCAAAAATGAGGACTGGGGAGGGGACTATGCTGAACATATTCTCACTGAAGACAGGCAGATGACTTCAGTGCACATGAATCCCCGAGGGCACGGCCTGAGAGTTTTGAATTTGAAAAGATATTTGATGCTGTCTGCATGCTAGGAGGCTTGGCCTGTCATGGGGTATAGCCATTAGAGTTTGGGATATTTTTTATGATGTTCACATTTACCAGAAAGCTTCAAGTATCTCTGTCCAGAAGGTTATCCTACTCCAAGGTGTAGTGTTCAACTCAGTAACAGCCATCTCTGTCTCATTAAGGCAGTAGTCTTGCTCTTAGGGTGCTATCATGGAGAGCAGCTCCAGATGGTCACACCTTACTCTGCTGAGGTCAGCTCCCTTGGGCTGTGCAGGCCGATGCAGGAATCACAGGGGCAGTGGTGGCATTGGCAGCTTTTTTGTTGTGAAAATGTTTCCCTCTGTGCATCAGAAACAATGTCTCATTCTCAGCCTCTTTGTAAAATGAAATTTCTAGCTTTGAGCCTCTTCTGTGTTGAGATGCTGCAAGAGTTTTATGTCAGGCTGCAAACCCTCTAAAACATGTCCTGCTTCCCTGGTGGAGGAAAGACGGAGGGAAGGAGAGCGGTATTGGAATGTTGTCACCAATAATCTTTTAATTCACCAGATATTCGAGTATTACTGTAGAGTAATGTTTCCTTATTTCCTGAGGGATGGAATTAGCAATAAATTCTGCCACTAACTCGCAGAGTTCTGATTTTGTACCCATTGCTCCTCTTACAGTGCTTCAAGTGTCAATTGTGCTATCTATTTACCACACGGATAAACACATAGCAAGCATTATATCACTTTATTAGGCCACTAATATCTGAGAGCTTCGTCTTATGAGATGGTATAAACAATAAATCATATGCTCATTGCAGTTATTCTTTATGTCAAGTCTTATTTCTACATCCCAGGCAGAATAAAGTGTTCAGTACAGCTTTCTTGTTATGTCTTTCCGCCTCCTCTGTTGTTATTAATAGACGGTGTGCCTGATTATTCTGCCAGGGAAGGCAGTGTGGGATAAATTGTGGGCTCAGATGAGGGAATCAGAAAGAAATGTCTCAGTTCTTACACGGTACTCATGGCTGTGATTTTATTTGCGAGAGCTGGGTGCAGTAAGGAGCAGATAGCTGAAGTTCAGACAAAACTACAAAACTGTTTAGCCTAATACTTCTTATTGAAAAGGGCACTCTAGATCCCAGAGGGTGGAGGTTGTATTTTAGGACATACATTTAGGACATGTAAATACAGTCCAAAGTATCATACTGGGAAGAGGTCTTCAAAATCAAAGATTTGTTGTGTTAGGTGACCTGTTGAGCAATTTAATGAGCTAAAAGCATTCTATACAGTTCCAGACTGTGTATTTCTGGTAAAATCACTAGGAAAAAAACCAGATTTGTATATTAGTGAAGAGGTGTATTAATTTTGTCACAAAAGGAGGAAGTACTTTATGTGATCATGACCATAGCCATTTGCTGTGCAGCATCTATGATTGCTATCCATCAAAGATTTCACCTTTGATTTCCTGGTGCCAGGAAAGACTATGGCAGCTTGCTTAGCTGCAGCAGATTGTTTGTTGACATCAGTTTCAGTCTTTCAGGAGAAGTAGCAAGCGGGCTTTACTTTCTCTTTATTCTGTCCCACTGGGTTAGAAGCAGGGGTGGGGAGGTGTGGGTGAGGAGAGAAACACAGAGACATCAGCTACAGGGATCCAGAATGCCTTCAGCCTGTCCTTTCACCCACAGCAGGTTTAATCCAGGCTGTGGAGAAAACAGTTCTTGCCTGCCCTAGCTATCCAGGGCTTTCTTCGTGACATTCTTGAAGAGTCACTTCAGCCAAGCATTGTAACAAAAGCAGTATTGACTTCATCAGCCAGTTCCTTGAGATAAAATCCTCCTGACTGAGATTTCTTACCATACTCATGGTCAAACATACAAAACTTTTATAAATAAAATTCACTGAAAGCCTTGAATGCCTGACCTTTCCGTTCTGGAGACTCTGCTGGGGAGCAACCATACCACACTGCATATTTCCCAAGACCTTTCTTGATTGCTATCACTTCTCTCAGCTGATTTTCCAACGGGTATCTTTAACCACAGAGGATTATAGCTATTTCTGCGGATCTGAAGGAATGTTTCCCAATAGCAAGTGGATACCAGGGATCCCAGAATCTTTCCTGATAAAGACTGACTCATCTTTGCAGGTCTTACAGGAGGCAATCAGCCTATCTTGCCCAAAGCCACAGCATCCTAGAAAAACTCAACCAAAACAACCAACCCACCATGGTATAACCTGAATGTCACAGAGCATCAATCTATGTCGAAGTCTCTCTCTCGACATATACTTTTTCTGCTCAAGTTCTTTGTTTGTCTTCTTTTGCAATAAGGTAGGTCAGTACTCGAGCTGTTTCTAATATGATTGTGTGAATAAATGCATGAACTGAGCTACCTGGTTGGTAATAAAGTTATTCTGACTAATCATAACCTCATCTCTCTCTAATCACTACATGGTTGTGGAGTGAAAAATGGAAAGGGAGGAAGGCTCTGTTACTCTCTTGGACTAACTTGAGGTTGCTCACAAGACAAGATTTGGCCTTGTTCTGTCCTTGTTTGGATCAGTTCTGTAAGAGGTAAAAGTTTGGGAGAGTCTTCATATTGCCTTTTCTTGTCTGCCTGGAGCAGCTGCAGGGAGAAGGAAGAGGAAGGCTTCTCTTCAGAGGAACATCTTCTGCCTGAGTCTAAATCTGGAATTGTCTATCCAGTCCTGCAACTTCAAGGAAAACAAAAGCCACACTATCTAGTATGTAGAACTTCTTACGGCACTAGCGTATTTGTTCCCTAATTCAGGCCTCCCTTCTTTTTGCAAATCACTCAGAAAGACATCCTGTTTTCCACAGATTTTTGCCAGACCATTTGGGGGAATTCAATTTCAACCTCTGCTTTGTTAGCAGACTACCCACTCCATCTGTTAGTTGTTTGGTGTTTGTGAGGAGTGGTTTGTGGCCTAAATTGCATAAAGTCTTGTTCTTAGTGGAAATCAATCACACAGCTATACTCTTTTGCTCTTTAAAAAAAGTCTGGCACAGTGTTTTTCTTCCAATCCCGTTGATTGGTTCCTGAAATTTTTGGAGAAGAAAATAATATCCAATATGAATATGACATCAATATCCAATATCAATATCCAATGAATAGCAAGCAGTCATTAGCATATAAGTGCACTTGTTTTCTAAATAAAATCATCATTCAAACAATATTTATCATGAGGAGGAGGGAGCATGTAGTATGGGTAACTAGTGTCCATAAACACATCAGGATGGCATGCCTTTCCTGAAGTCAGTAGCATATTTAGTATGCATTTCCATAAGGTATTGCTTTATCCCACTCCTTTTGTGATACTTAGAAGCTCTGGACTCAAATCCCAGAGAGCTGTAGTGGAGGTTTTGCGCAAAGTAAAACTCTTGAGTAAGGGTCCCTGTAAATAAGAGCACAGGTTTTGTTCAGTTGTGATTACAAGTATGTGAATAATTTGAGTGCGCGGCACTCAAACGGGCAATAGGTTCGAGCGTGGCAGTTTGCTCGCTGGAAGAAGAGAATTAAAGAAAAGTTTGAAGGCGACGCCAGTTTGCTGAAATTTGTTCACTGGAAGGTGGCTTAAGCCACTGTCATCTTCCATAAACACAGACATGTTATGGGCTGTGGGAGTGATAGGCTGAGAATGAGCACGTGGTGTCCTTAAGGGCCCAGGTTTGCAGTTGCTCCTAATCCAAGCACTGATTCCCCTCTTCCCTTCCTCACCCTGTGTCAAGGTGCCTTGTGCCTCCCTCGTGCTGCAGGGAGAAGCTGACAATGTGGTATAGATCAGACGACGCGTCAGGAAGGGAAAAATTCGACATTGACTAATGCCCGATTAAATCATGTTTGGGATCTCCTGGGTCACGAACTGTGGGAACTTTCCATTAAAATTATGAGCCATAACTCAAGCAGGCAGCTCTGGGACAGTTGCACAGCTGCACGAGGCATGCGAGCTACCCTTTTGCACTCCAGGTTGATTTTTCAATTTAATTTTTAATTTTTTTTCCCCGGTAACGCTGCCTGCGACGGGCAGGTGAGGCCGGCGCAGTGCTGGGGGCGGCCCCGAGGGGGCGCTGGCGGCACGGCCCGCGCCAGGCGGCCCCGGCTCCAGCGCCCCGCGTCGCTGCCCGAACATCCTCGCATCGGGAAGCCGGCGCCGCTCGCCGATTGCGTGTCAGCGCCGTGCCGCCCGCGTCAGGCGGAGAGCGGGATCAGCCCCGCTCCCTGCCGCCTCCCGGAGCGATCGCCGCGCCCGGGGCTGGGGCAGAGGGTGGCGTCTTGGGGGGGACAATGGGGACGCCTCCCTTCCTGCGGTGGACGGAGGTCAGTGGCAAACCTGGGGTAGGGCGTCAAGTTCTTTCCGTGCACCCGTTGTCCAGCTCCCTGCTTGGAGAGGAAAAGTGCCCCAGTGCAGACGCCTGTGCCCAGGATTTTAAATTGTACTTCCTGGCGGACAGAGCTGGAGGAGCAGTGGGGTGCTCTCCTGGCACCCTGTGACGCTGTTGTGCTTGCTCTGTGTTGCAAAGGAATGTAAGGCATACGTGGTTAAATATTTTATTTATCAAGGGGAGTTAGCTGCAACAATGTGATTTCAAAAATCTCAGAGGGTTTCCTCAGAAAGACTTTCTGGAGTTAAAAAAAAAATTACTATCAGGGATCAAACAAGACACTTACCCTGTGTCTCGCTTCTCCCACACTGTGTTTGAAGGGAAAGAGAAACATAGGAAATGAGCAAACACAGATTAATCCCTTCCTGCCAAAATTTCCGTTAGAAAACACCTCAGTCTCCTACTTTTACCATTCGACTCTTTGGCTGCTTTGCGGGATTGATTTGATACATTGATTCTATTATGGCAGAGCTTGCAAAGACTGAAAGAACATGAAATATAGTTCCCCAAAGAGCAGATTTGTGGGGCTAGGAAGATTCTTACAGACTAGCAGCAGAGAGAGCACTAGCAAGTATGCTAAATAAAAGCAGATACCAATCATAAACAATTACATATGTGCTTAAAAATTCTCCTCCCGACATCTTTACATTTGCTAGTGGAAGTCACCTTATGAATATCAGCAGATGAATTATTCTATATGGGTAAAGAGTTGAAAAAGCAAAGGACATCTCACTTTTTCCTTTAACCTTGGGGAATAGAAAAGATCTGACTTTTGCATCTCTTTTGAGAATACAGTGACTGTAAGGGAAAAACTCGTATGCATTGGAAGGCTTCTGAATACATCTAAATAACAGGCATATCAATGAAATGCCAGACTTTGGCTGAACGATAACCCATATATAAATCATACGGTGCACTGTTTACCTTGAATATATGCTGAACTGCAAATCTAGCTCTGCTGGGAAGTTTGCATAGATGGACCAAAACAGACTGACTGGCTAAGTACATCTGCTTCATCCATTTTTCGTATGAGCAGAGCTAAACTGATGGTCTGAAATCTGCAGTGGAAACTGGGAATCTGTTTATATTCTCTCTAGAAGAGCATCTCTGTTTATTTGTTTGTATTTAGAACTAATATCTTGTGGTCATCCAAGTACTAATTTTAAATAGTATTTGCTATGAATGTAATTGCCTGAGTACACTTACTGTCTTGCGATCGGTCTAGCTTTTTGAGAAGGTATTAATTATTCTCACTTCTTAGCTAAATAGTTTCCATGCATAACTTTCAGCCTGCGGTTTGATTGCAAACTTTCTCCTTTGAATATTCGTTATGCATCTTGGATGTCTAAACATACAGCATGGTATTGTTTCTGGCTGCTGAGTGTGTGACTCAGATTTTTAAGCAGTAGATGGATAATTGGCAAGTAACAAACTTTCAATACAAATTAATCATTCTGGCATCATGGAAAATGCAGGATTCTCAAGGATTTCCAGAAATACCTACTGGCTATATGAATATTCTGAAATAATGAATAGCATTACTCACAGCCAACTGAAGTTGGCTGTCAGCTTGGCAGTTATGCCTGCAAAATATTTTTGAATAAGGTTTATGCTTGTTTGTTTTTTGCTGTTCAGCTAGAACAAGTGCTATCACTTCCTAACTCATGATGAATTCAGTGCTGCCAAATCCTGTGATTTTTATCGCAGGTCTCGTGATACTTGATGGTTTTTTTCCCTATAACTTCTCATTCCCGGAGACATTTAATTAGGTGAGAATCTCAGTTTTCATTTTTATAGAAATCAGTTTCTACTCCTCAGACTGTGAAGAAGTTTGAAAGTATGACCCAGGGGCATTCTAAAGACAGCCACAAACCCCAGAAAAAATAAGAATGTTTCCAACTTTTTTTTTTTTTNTTTTTTTTTTTTTTTTGGCTCATGGCAGTTCCTCAAACATCTGATTCCTGATTCATGACTTTTGAATATTTAGGGATAGGACTACCCTTAATGAATTTTCCCCTTTTCCTTCCTAAATTTAAAACACTGATACATTTTCTTCAAAGGGGAGGACTTACTGTTGTGGAGCCACAGTGGGGCCACATGGACAAGGTTCAAAGCACTCCCTCACCACCTGTACTCTCAACTCAGCCTAACTGTGATCTGAATGTGTTTTTTGCTTCATGTTATTTCTCTCAAAGGTCAAATTCTTTGGTTCCCAGGTGCAATGAAACCCATTACACACTGTGCTCTTACAAGGTGACCCTCCCTACGGCCTGAAATAGGAGACCCATTGCCTTCTCAGGATAACCTGCCATGAACAGTAAAGAGTGAAGCTTTGCATGACCAACCTCATATGATGTGGGGGAACATGCAGGCATTCATAAGCGAATTTTTCAGTTACAGGAACTGAAGATCACCAGGCTATTCACAGATGAATATTCCTTGGATATTACATTCACCATCAAAATCGCCTCTCTCATCCCACTTTTTACTTAATAATGCATGAAACAGTCCCAGTTCCTGTGACTGTACATGCTGCTAGTAAGTGTTTCCAAAAGGAAAAGTGTGTATTACTACTAGGGAAGATAACATATGGGTGACGGGTTCAGAGCTTGCTGAAAAGCAGTATTTACAGTTTTTGAGGATTTTTTTATTTTTCAGAAATTTGGTCCAATTAGCCTGAAAACTCCTTTTTTTCTTAATTTCCTATGAACTGGAAAAATGTCCTCCAGAGACATTGGCAAGGGATATCCCATGCACCAGTCAAACTGAGGAGAAAGTTGGTCTGATTTTTCAGCCTCTTCCCCACCCTCCTAGATATTTTGCTGCTCTCTTTCTGGGCTGCCAAGCTGCAGTGCCACCATCCCTGTAATCCAGCCCAGGGTCGCTCTGGCCTGGGCATTCCTGGCCTTCCTCTTCTTTCTGCCTCTTCACCATCCTCCTCACTACTGCAACTCTCTGGAGGGTATGAGAGGAAATATTTAGAAACAGAGAATTCATTTTGGGCCTCCTCCAAAACTGGTGGCTATCCAGGGATGAGGGCAGAACCTAGGAGAGGGAGACAGCTCCTTCTCTGGCTTGCAAGAAGACATTTTTAGCAGGGATGAGGCTTTTCCTTCCACCCCTACAAGCTCTTTCTAAGAAAATTGATGATGAAATGAGTGATTGCTACTGCTCCTGCTGTTTATGCCTAATCTGAATAAAAGACTCTGATTTTTTAAAAGGAATAAGGAAAACAAAATTATTTTGTCACAGAACACAAGGCTAGAAAGGTATCTGGCTAAACTAAACCTGAAGGACAAACATATTTATTGCTCTCGCCTGCATCTCTTCTTTCACCTAAATGACATCTTCTACCTCCAGACTTTCCCTTAACTTGTGAGAAGTTTTGATCCTGATCTGGCTATTGCAGTTGAAATGGGAAGGGGGGAAAAAACTGCCAGTAAGGGAAAGGGTCTATAAAATAGACTATAGTGGAAGGAAATTAAAGATAAGGAGAGCTATGAGAGACTCACTGTTGAAATGCACATTTCCCTGACAGGGCCTTCACAAAAACGAATGATAAAAAGGAGCAGGAGGAATATCCTGCATACATGGAAAGTCAGAGAGCTTTTTTCTAAGTACTGGAAAAAGCACTGGGTGTGACAGAAGGCCTGGAGCCCTGTCTCTTGCCAACTGACCCACAATGTGGATGGGTATCATCTTGGGTGGATTTGTCCAAATCAGCTGGCTGGCCTGCATGGTGAGGGTGTGTGGTGATGGAGGGGTCCCCCTTCCCTCTGACCACAGTGTCAGATTATGTGACAGCCACCTGTGTGCTGGCATAGAGATGCCTGTGTTCTCATTTGATGAGTCAGGAAATCCTCCCTCGTCCTCTGTGCATAAGTTAAAAAATGCTGATTTAATGTTTTTTGGGGATTTGACTGGAGTATTTGGGAGGTTTTTTCCAGTCAAAACAAAACAAAACGAAAACCCCAAACCACATTGCCAGATGCTACACTGCTAGTTTATTATAAAACAAAGACAGCTATAATTTTGTCACAGATACATCTGGGACAGGGCTGATGGAATCAGGCTGAGGAATCAGCCTTCAAAGAGGCCACAAAACAGACCATGCAATAAGCCTGTTTTTTAATATGATTAGAGATGGTTAAGCATGTGAATTTGCATCACAAAATAAGCTCTGGGGTTTTCTTCCTGATGAGGCCCAAAAAGCAATGTTCAAGTGGGAAGTGTTGGAAGTTGATGGCCTGATCTCCGTGTCCCATGCGTCTACCACAGTGACTCATGGAAGCTGCGGTTCTCGTGATCTGCTCTCCTCCAGGGCTGGCGCCCCCCCATTCAGACAACTCTTTCCATCATGAGCTGCGGGAGTCCAAATAAAAAGAATACTGTGGTGCACTGTGGAAAATGTGCTCGAGCCTAAGAGCCAAAGAGGAAGGAGAAGGGGGGCTCACAGCACTTGAATTACTGCTCCCAGGAGACAATAGGACTAAGAAGATGACTGGGAAATGAGGCTGAAAAGAGACACTATGATTTTTGTTATGACCGCTTTTTGTGAGTTGTGTTAGCAAATCTTGGAGCTAAAAATTTTATTTTTTGTGACGGGAAATCAAAAACTTCTGAGAAAATCAAAACTTTCTCATGGAAGGCGCATTTGGCAGAATTCACATTTTCCTTTCGCAAAAGCGGTGATGCTTCAATGAGTTTTCTGATCCGTTCTGCTTCCCATATTTAGCCCTGTTTCAAGTGGGACTGAGCACTGGGTGTAGTTACTGCCTCCACAACTACACTTATGCGGATGCCTAATTAACCAGTTTGATCAGCTGTCACTGGGCTTCTCCCTGCAAATGAGCTTGCAATTCTTTTTTGAAAATGCTGCTTTAAAAGTACTGGCTCCCCAGAGGCTGAACAGTAAGAATAGAATGATATTACCAGTGATGACATATGGTGTCCCTTCTCTTCCCTCTAGCTGAAGTTCTGAGCCCAGGTACTTGGCAGAGTGATGCAGCAAACTAGAAGAAGTCTAGTAGAACATATTTACTAGAATTTCAGACTTTTCTGTGTAAGCTTCCATGCTGAAATATGTAACTTGAATGTCCAGTAGTCACAAGAAGGATTATTCTGGAGTTGCATAGCTTCTCGAGCAAAACATAAGCACAGTCTGTAAAAATGGGTCCCTTTATGAGTTCCTTTTGTGAGTGGACTTGTAAAAATAATTACCAGGGTGTCCACCATGCCATACATCTGTGAGACATGCCAGTGCTTTCATTTTTGTCAAGCTGGGTGGGATCGAGGAATTTTCCATAAACCCCAGATCACAAACTTTGTGTGAGGCTCTAATGTCATTTTGAGGGAAAAAACGACACCTGACTCCTACAGAGATGTTCTTGAACGTGACTCAGTTGAACTTGAAGATTCAGAGTATTTGAAGCCTCTTCCTGCCTCTTCCATATGGGCAGATAGGGTGAGATGGTACAAAGTCCCCTGACACTCCTAAGTGGCTCCTTCTGTCTTGACTGGCACCAGTTTAGTCGGACAGTAGCCTGATGTGCTGTGAGAAATGGAGTTCTGCTAGAAGGCCAAGGGTTTTTAAGGGGAAAAAGGCAACCTCTTAGGTACTCTGCTTAACCCCAGAAAGCAATGCATGATTCTGCCTTTGCTAACACCACGGAGGAAGTAACTCCCCTGCCATCATGCTGGCCTTGGTGAAATTTATTGTACGGGTGTTACACAGTATCTTCTCTTCCCAGGGCAACAGCATTTTAAATATAATTGTCATTGAAGAGCAGAACACCACTGGACAGAGAATATCACTTTGTTCCTCTGAAAGTAGGAGATACCTGTATACTGCCCCATAGACTTCCAATACACAGAGAAATGTGCCACCAAGGCTCACGGGAGGCTACTAAACCTTCTCTGCCTTACAGTTACTCTGCTGTCCTCCAAACCTAACATTAGGTTTGCGTGTTTGACTTGGTCCAAGAGCTTCTTCAAGAGCTTTATAAAATTCCAAGGAGAAAGTGCCTGCAGTGTAAAATTAGAAACAGGAAGTGACCAGTTCAATGATTTGGCCTTTGACCAAGAGCCACCTCCATTGAGGGTAACACTCACTTTCCCAGTGACCAGAGAAGGCAGACAGGGCAAAGAAAATCATTTGCTTTGATGAACTACTCCAAGTGACCAGGAACAGGGGCTGAAATGGCAGTTTGCTCATTTTATAGATACATAGATTACTTAATCAGAGTAAACTAATAGTAGCATCTTTTTTTTTTCTCCTGAGTAACTAAGTAACAATAGAGAACAGAACCACATGGATGACAGGCAAAACAAAAGAAATTTGCAAATAAAGAGGAGAGATTTGAACTGGCTTAAAAGAGGTAGTGGGCTTCATCCTCTAAAGAAAACAGGAATGACTTTTAGAATTATGAGTTTGGCGGTTTGTTTCCTGTTTGCACTGAAACTATGAGTCTTATTTGGGCCATGAAACTCCTAAGGAAACCTGAAAGGCTACCACAAGAATAAATGTAATAAAATCTGAAAGGCAGTAGGGGAAAGAACACATTTTGTAGACTTTGTTTCATATAAATGAGTGACTGAAACTTGGAAAAGATAACTTGCTTAGCATTTCCATCTCTGCATTTCACAATGAAAATTCTCAAGCTCTCCATAATTCTTTTAGATAAATTAGGACATATCCAAGTTAAACATGCAGATATTTATAACGTGGAAAAATTTCAAGAGTTCAATGCAAATAAGAGGAATCAAGAAGCTGAACTGGGAAGATACCCAGATTTGCAGATCTGGAGACAGGGTAGGGGAGAGACAAATAGCTTGAAAGGAGATGTCTGAGACCACAAACACTTTGCATGCTTGATCCAGTAAGAGAAGGGAGCTGTTTCTTATCCCTTTTTTTGTAAGGTAACTTGTTTTCTCCAGGTGGAAAAGCTTCTCAGTGAATGAGGGCAGTCTTTGGGTATCACTAATATTGAGTAGCCCAAGAATAATGAACAGTGTCCATGTATTTTTCCTGTTCATTTTGTTTTTTCTTAATTTTTAAGTACTTCTTCTGTGGTTGCCTTTATGTTTTATCTGGAGATAGATACAATTTATCGCTGGGGAAGGGAAAGTACAAAAAAATAACCTAGCCTATTAAAACATGGTTCAGTTTCATCAGGCCTTTCTTTTAGAACTGGGCATTTGATGAGGTGTGCATGTGCCACTTCTGGAAAGGATATGGAGACCCCGTAATTTAGTGGGAAATGGTAATGGCTAGGGCCCTGGGCTTGGGTGTTACGGTGCAGTCTGTTGCCTTTATGTGCATAATTGCAAACATCAGGAAGAGAACAGAACATGACTCAGTCTGCAGAATTAACTACGTGACCAGCAGCAAAACTCACAGAGTTTCCCCTGCCCTCTCCTCTTATATGTTTCCATGTTTTGGGGAGGAAAGGAAAAAGAATAGCTAATTACCTTGAATGGTTCATTCTACAGCAGAGAATGGAAATCCTCTCATACAGAAATGCTGTATGAGAGTTTGGCACTGGGAGAACAGAGGATGCAGAGGCGGCTGAGAAGCAGCTCTGGAGTTCAGTTTATTTTGATTCAGACCTGTGAGAAGTGGATACTGTAATTTAGGTCATTATTTTTATTGTTTACAGGGGAAAACAGGCTAGGCCCAGAGAGGTCTCTGAGTTGTCCTACATGGAGAGCCTGGGGAGTCCCACAGGAACAGGGCTTACCCTTGCTACCTCCTCTCTGCCACCCACAGCTGCTCTTTCACACCACTCAGCTCTCACTGCTCCCTTTTTTGGCAGGAAAGGAAAAATGCTGAAGACTCCTCAAGGGACATTGAACCTTCGTTCCTTGTGCTTGGAGAACAGGGGGAAAACACTGGACGGCTTTTCCTTGCCCTAGTCCCAAAGAGTAAGAGGCAGATGAAGACCTTCACTCTTCTGTCCTTCAGGGTAAGGTGGAAGTTGGGAGCACAGCCTATGCCTCTGCTTGCTGGTGAGCACAGTGCACTGTGCTCAGAGGAGGTTTCCCTCATTATCCCTGCAGAGAGTGCTGGGGGCAAGGGGAACCTGTCCCACTGGGTGATGGTCCTGGCTCCAGTGCCAGCTGAGAACCAGTGGAGTAGTGCTGCGCAGGAACCAGTCAGCATATGCCAGGTAGAGATGCAGGGAACCCAGCCACCAAGTTAACTGCTGTTCAGGCACTTCCATTCACATATTCAACAGTCCTGAAAAGTACAGAAACAGCCTCAGTTCCAAGCTGTCCCTTTTTTGTGTCAGGTAATTTAATTTCTTCCTGGAGGGACCAACGTTCAGATGATGAAAAGCCTTTGTCTTTGCATGGGGCTGTGTGAGATGGCAGCAGATGAAATCTCCCAGAATCAAAGAAAACATGACCACCAACTAGGTCCAAGTTACCATCCTTTGGATTTCTGTGCAGACTGCAGCTGTCCTGCTGGTGCCCTTTCCAAAATCAAAGCCCTCCACTCTGACAGCCAGTTAGCGGGACTACAGCTGCCTCTTGGAGAGGAGTGAAACAAGCTGGCACGAGTTATCTTGCGTTCTCTCAATGGAAAGTTACGTTTTCCTTCTATGACAGCATCCACTTGGGATACTAAAATAACTTTCCAGTGCCTAATTAAGCTTCCACATCCTTATTGGGAAAAGCTGTTAGTATAGAAGGATTGAGATCTGCCCACTGCAAATAAGAGGGTAGTCAAGGGATACAGACCAAGAATCCTGACTCTGAGGGCCCCACAAGCTAATAGCAGGCAACCCCAGTTTACCTGGATGTAGGAAGAGACTCCTGCAGTGGACTGACTTTCATTCAGGGATTTAGGCCTCAACCTAAGGAGAGATAATTGAAATCCTTCAATTTTTTTTTTTTTTTGCATTGGTAACCATTCTAAATAAAAAAAAAAGCACCGAAGTTCATTATAATTGTTTCTATAATACCTCCCCCAGATTTTTTTTTTAAATCAAACAAGTAATTTAAATGTTTTCTTTTCTTTTTGATGCAGTCATCTGTCCTGGGAATAGAAGAGGGTCAGGGAAAGTATGACAGTTTAACAGAAAAAAATTCCTTTCCAGATACTGTGGAAAAAAATCTGCAAAGTCTGTAGCAATTATTTTCTCTAGTGATAGTCAATATACAGAGATAACAATGTTCAGCCATGTATTCTGAATTTACATTTCTATTCTGATGAGTCAAGTGGTTTAAACTACTCTTTCCCGCCCCTTTCCCTCCTCACTTCCATTCTCTGCCATCTTTTTTTTTTTTGCCATATTCAGAAACCGTGTAATAACTTTGATTGATCAGAACAATTATTGTCTGTAACAGAACTTGTAATGGAGAACTTTCCTCTGGTCTTGTCTAGAAATAGATTCAAAAGAGAATAAATAAATTATCTAGGATTTGCTGCTGTAAATTCCGTGTTCTTATTCATAATGCATGCAGTGTTTCTGTTCATACTATTTATATGTGTATGTGTAGCACTACAAGTGTAATCACCAAAAAGTTAAATTTGCAGGCATATTTATGTTTCTGTAGAAAAGGTTTTAGGTATAACACTTCTGGATACTTGAGTTTTACAGAACTGTTTCTTCACTGAAGTTGATGGAGTTAGTCTTGATACATACCAGGATGTTAGGATCCCCTAGTTTAAGTATTCCAGCAATACTGATTTTTATGGAGTTAGCAAGGTGATCCCACAGTTGTATGAAGGCTGCAAGAAACTTATTAAATTGTAAGCATCATGAGATTCTCGAACTGAACCTTGAAGGGAGGTGTATTTTAGATGTGGGGAACAAGTTATATTTGTGGGTAGAAAAGATAAAGATCGGGATAGATGACCTTGCAAAAGTAGCATTTAAGTTATATAAAATCACTCAAATGAGTCTTTCCTGCTCAAGGAATTTGGTCTTACCTCTTAATAAAAATAAAAAATTATGCTCTGTTAAGAGAGACCCTGACTAGAAGTACATTGCAGACTGCTAATTCATCAAATTAGGTTTGTTTGGGCTATTTTTTGTTGTTTTGGTTTGGTTGATCTTTTAGTTTTACCATTTTAAAGCTTGTCTCTCCTTTGTACCAAATGTATTAAATAAAACTAAATACGGCTATTGGTGTCTGTTCTGGCTGCTGATGGAATTATTCTGTGCTTGAGTCTAATTTCTTATTGGCCTTAGAAACTCAACTATCAAAAGCTAAGAACTTTGTATATTTTTCTGAAGATGAATGGTGTATAAATTACCAAGTAATTGCATTACAAAGGAAATGTGGGGCTTTTTTGTAAGGTTTCATTTTATTGCCACCTAAATTCATGAAGTTAATGTAAAGATACTTGTGATTTTCACAGGCCTTGGAGCAGCTCTTGTAAATAATTGCAAAAACACTCCAGAATCCTTCTGACAGAATGTACGGTAGTCATGGTGAATATCTAAAATATTTGTTCTAATAAAAAAAGCCGTTCGAAATTTTGGTGGGTAGCCTGTTTTATTATTAATAACACAATACTTACATGTGCTTAATCAAAGTAGCATGAGAAACAGGGAAACACAGCAACAATGCTCCTCTGCTTTTGGAGCTGTGGTGACTACAGCATGTCCCACACATGTGCCTGTTTGTGTGAACTCCAGTGGTGCTCTTACAGAAGCAGTCACTTTCTTTAGAATAGTACCTGGTTACTGCTGCTGCGTAGTGAAGCCAGTGCCATGCCAGAATCCAGGACAGCAGCACTCTGGTGCCAGCTCTCTCATGGGGTTGCTGAATGGTCTCAGTGCTGCCACTTCTCCTTGCCTTTCCAACCTCCTGGGAAATGACAGTTTGTTTGGTATTTTTTTCAAAGTGCTTTCCCAGAGTTGTCCATAAGAGACAATGGTTTGCTTTGCAAGAGAGGAAGCTCTCCCAGTCCAGACACTGCCAGAAACCTTGGGGTATGTTAGAAATTTGGTCCAACCTAGCCCTGGTCCAGCAGAGCATGGGAGTGTGGGCACAGCCCTGACTCCTGAGTGGTATCACGGATTCAGTGCACTGCGTTTCGCTGCTGCAGGAGACCTGTCCTCACCTATGGCCTCAAACAGCTGGAATCAGAGCAGGCTCACATCAAAAAGAGGGAGACAGCAACTTTCCACCAGTGAGGTCTGTTGTGAGGTATTTTACAAACACATGCAAAGATAGAGTCTGTGGCCTGGGGAGCTCAAAGGTAGGCATAGGTGGAAGGTGAAATTAAGTTAGTTTGGAAGAAAATTCAGGAAAATGAAGGACTTGTGACAACAAATAGTGTTCATTTGCCTTTGGCTGCTTTCATGGGGTATGCTTAGACTTTCTTTAAAACTTTTGTGTGTGTTGCTAACTGCAGAGGCTGACTGGAAACTGGGGTAACAATGACTGAGCAGGAAAGGGTTTCCTCAGGTTGAAAAAAACCGAAATATTTCTTCTTATTGTATTCTGCTATATCAAAAATATCTTTGAATACTTCTGGTTTTTTATTGTCTGTTTGGATCATACACAGCATCCATTGTATATTCTAGCCAGTCTTAATTCTTTGCAAATGTTCAGCCCTAAAGCTGCCTGTGTTTCCAGTCCCACTGTCATAAAAATAATTGACTTCATAGGGTTATTATGCATTTGCCTAATTATTGATATTTCTCTCCACCGTATGATGCTAATTTAACTTTTACTTTTTCCATCTTGGATTTATTCCTGATTTTCTTGTGTACTTTTTTTTTTTGTCCTGGCAGAATGTTGGCCTGGGCTCCAAGTATCAAATTTAAGTGTGACAGAGTCTCTATTCAATTCTAAAGTTATTTTCCATTCTTTATTTTCCTCAGTATTGACATGGGACACAGATCCAATAAACAGTTCGTATAGACTAGTACCTCTGATGACATATGCATTTCTGCAAGCTGTTTTTTTTTNTTTTCTTCTCCCCATCTCTCCATATATTCCCATATGCGGAAATTGTATTCGTGGGATATTTAGTAATATTTCTTCCATAAACTAAATTTTGCCCAAGTTTATTGCTCGCTGGTTACACAGTTGTTCCTTATTAAAATAACCCTCCAACCAGTTTTTTAAATAACATTCTATGCACCTCACCTTCAGCTAGTTTTACTATGTGACCTTGTATAATGAAACTGCTCCAGTACCTCAGATAAAGAGCAATGTGCAACTGCTCAGCTTCCAGAAGAGTGCTGGGAGATTTAATGCACTAGTTTTGGGATATGCAAACAGCCCTGCTTAGCTCAAAGATAAGACGGCCCAAATAATTCAAAGATAAGGAAATACAAACGGGAGGTTCTTACTAGCAACACAGGGTTGTGAATTAAACAGTGGTTCCTGGGTTTTGATTTTAAATTTGCTACCTAGAAAATTTTGCTTGGAAGAAATTACTGGGCTTTTTTGTCTGTTTGCAAGAATACACATATTGTATTTGAATATTATAGTCATCTGAATATTTGTACGTCACATTTGGTAGCCATTGCTAAGGTTAACACTGCTTCTAAAATAAGGGTATTCAGGAGCTTGTGAATTCTGTGTCTGCTCTCATAGAGGTAAAATTGAGTACTGTGCATTTAAATTTTATATTTTGAAAGTGTAAGCAGGACTAATGCAAGAGCCCTGTGTTGGACCTTTGCACAGGGACTGAGTAGAGAATAGTAAGTCTCTGAAGCTGGAGTCAAGAATATCTTCTGAATGATGTCACCTTCTCAGTGAATATAAGCACTTATGTGATTCCTTGCTTATAAGCAAGGAGGAAAATCCTTAGTAAAAATATAAGTCCGTTCATGAACCATTCATAAATAGAGAAGGAAGGTAGTGTCTTATTAAATAAGTGACACCAAATAATTTGCTTCATCCAAATTTTTCCAGTAACATGTGTAATGCAGTCAAATTGCATTTCCTGACATTTAATGAGTAATTTCTGGTATATACATTTAACCAGGAAAAACAGGAAATTCACCTCTATGGAGAAAGCCAACTAAAAACCTGTGTGTTGTGACAAAGTTAAAACTGCAGTAGGAACTTTAACATATTCATTTCCTGGTGTCTTGCTATATTAATTATGCATCTTTTGCCTGCCATTAATTGAAGCCCAAGGCTTTCACAACAGGGATGTCAAGTTAGGCTTATGGCCTTGTCAGACAGACACTCAATTAAATAGTTTGATTTTTCAGAAATACTGGATATACTTCATCTCCCTTTTGCTGAAAAGCTGCACTTTCAAAAATCACATCATAGGTATTGAATTTAATTTCCTGAATGGCAGCTGGCTTTAAACACTGGCCTGGGGGGTGGGGGAAAGTAGTTGAAGCTGGTTTTTGCTAACAGATTGTACTGCTTTTCTTTAGTTTATAGTGCATCTCTGGTCAGCCTGGTAGCAGAGCTTGACTTTGTGGTACTATTGCATGTTTTGAAGAGGGAGAGCAACAATAAGGGCAAGAAGCTTTTTGAATCTGACTGCTCTCAAGAAGGGATGAGTGTGTACTGTACAGCATACTGGCTACAGCCTCTTCAAATGAGGGCTGCTTACAGCTTTTGATTTTAGTACACAACATTTGAAGAGTTTTCATGCCCTGGTCCCTGGACTTTATGGCAATGAGCTACATCTGGGATATCAGATAGGTCATCACCAAACCCCAGTGAAGCACCTCCCACATAGTTTTCTCAGGGTGTTCCTTGTGTGTAGAAGCGTTGTGAGCTGTAAAAATCAGTGGTCGACAACAGGAAGAATGATTTGTGATTTTTGCTCTGCAACTACAAAGGACTTTCATTTATGTGATGGGCTGATGTTACCTGTTAGTGTAGCCACATGCTTCTAGCATCAAAGGCCAGAATATTATCAAGCAGACAATGAGGACTCTGTACCCATGAATGTCTCTGAAATAGAGAGAAGAGGTCAAAATGCACATCCTCAGCCCTCAATAGCTAAAAAAGTTCTCTGATTTGCTGGTAGTGCTCATGAGGCAGCTACTGAACAGTCCTTGGTGCTGGCTGCAACAGTTTGCTTGTTAAGGTCTGATGGTTTTAGTGCTGTTTTAAATAACACATGATTTAAGCAAAACAAGAGCTATAATAAACAAAATTATTAAACTAAGTGGTACAAGTTCAAATGGGTCTTTGCAGTTTGTGCTTCACAGTGGAACTGTGGAAATTTTTAAGCACTGGAAGAGTGAAGTCCTTGGCCGCTTAATGCGAATGTTATGGTGAGGAAGCAAAGTTGTCTTTCCATCAGTGTTGGTAAATTTGGGATAGGAATTATTTAACAGAGTCACTCTGGTGTTGGAACCCTGGATTCTGAGAATTTTAATCTCTCAAGAGTTGACATGCACTGATGCTCAAAAATACAGTGCATTTGACCTGAGGCCCTGGAAAAGGCTTCCAAAACTATTTGATAATACTGAGATTGTTAGTGTGTAATTAATAGAAGTGTGTTATATCACTGGGTGAAGATATAGAATTATAGGTTTGGGGATATAGTAATATATATGTTCAGGTAACAAGATGGAGGAATTAGGGTGGTGGCTAGTACTTCTTTCCTCCTTCTTCACAAGTTTGAGCAAGTTTGTGACTGGACAGAAAAGTCTGCAATGCAGAGACCAGGTCATTAGGTTACTGGGTTATAAGTAAAAATAAATTTCTTGGCATTATATAATTGGACGGCTTGGCCTTCAAAAGGCCTTGGAAGAAGGATTTTGCAGCCATTTTCCACATTGTTAGCTTAGAAGCAGAATTTGTGTAGCTGTACTATAGATAAGAAATAATAAACACCTAAGCCACAAAGAAGAATCTGCATCTCTCACATTTTAATCCAAGCTCTGAATAAAAGAACAAGATAAAAGCAAAACAGAAAAAAATCAACATTCTGGATTTTGGTTTTTTTGGTGTTGCTGTCCCTGAAAGGATGATGAAATGAAAATTAGGTGCTTCCTGCATGTTAAGATGTCAAATTGTATTGATATTGGAAGAGTTGCCTTGGCTGGTCTTACCAAGAGGCAAAAAGATGTGTTTCTCTCCATAAAGCATAACTTATGAAACCTCTTTGCATTCCTGTGAGGAATGGCCAAAGACTGTAGTTGGAAAGAGCAGATGCATCCCAGTGATACTGGGAAACCTCTCAGGTTCCTGGTTGCACCACTCACCCCATGGAGCAGAGATTGTCAGCTTGGTAATTGCATGGCCAAGTCACACAAAGAGGAGCTGCTGAGGTGTTTTGGTCTTCCTAATTAGTACAGGACACATTTACTGTGTTTATCCAGACACTCCAGCTTCACAGATCCCGGGTCTGCAGGGAGCCAGCATATGAGTAGCTTTGCCCTGTAGGTGTTGGAAGCACCTGTGTGGATAACTGTGCACATAAAAAGGAGAATTCTGAATTCTTGTGGGTAGTTACATGGTTGCTTGTGATTTCAGGAGAGTGAATCTGGTGATCCACCCATTACCTGCCTATCACATACATGCCTCTAAATTAGACAAACATTCATACCTGTTCAATGAGCCAAGGAATATTGTGAAGATTTTCTTTGAATAACTATTAAAAAATCTCACCATTGTTTCTCTTTTGAAAAAAGTTAAGCCACGTCCATTTGAAAATGAAAGTAAAGCACTGTATAATATTTTTAAAGTTAGACGGAAGATACACTAGAATTAATACAACGATATTCAGCAAAAGAAAATGTTAAGAGGTTTATAACTATAGAAAAAACCCTAGACATTTCCTCTGTAGAAGATCAGTAAATTATGCATCTGGAATGAAAAAAAGTGAGTATCTTTACACAAACTAATGTGGTAGATTTGAGTCATCCACACAAGATGTGATTAAACTAATTAGAATTTCCCCAAAGAACCGTAATTCCGTACACTGAGTGGTATAAATGGGAATATCACTTGTGCTGCAATCTTCCGTAGTCCTTGGCTGCAAAAAAGACTTATTCATTTCGGAGTAGCACAATTCTTTTAAGACAATATGTAGGAAACAAAATAGTAGAGCATGAACTACTAGAATGACAGGTTTGAATGTAACAGCCAGGAAAGTGGTTAAAATCAGGCCTGGCTCAGTGTGGACAACAGAAGCCTGGGAAGAGCCATGCAAACAGACTCATTAAACAGTGTGTTAGGGGGATTAGGGCTCAGCTGTTTGTTACCCTCAGGTAATGAGGGTAGAAGACATTCGTGGACACTTGGTCAAGGGTGCTGTGGCAGTAACAAGCTGAATTCACACCACTTCTGTGACTTCAGCAGAGTTACACCCACTGCGCTTACTTGTGAGTTTGGTGCCATGAACACCTGCTCAGGGAAAGGATAGAGTGGTGCTGAGGAGCCAGAGCTGTGGATTTTTTGTAGCAGAAAGGCAGGAAGAAGATTCCTGAGCAGGAAGATTTGTATATGCCAAATCAGTACTGTTTTAAATGCTCTTCCTAAATTCGCCAGTAGTCCCTTCTGTCCCAGGTGACCCCTCTGTTGAGACATATTGTCTCTTCTAATACATATAAAAAATCTCCTAAAATATCAGGCTAGAGAGGCACAGTTGTTCACAGACAAAGTCTCTGCTGCAAACAGTCCAAGGCAGGGTTATCATTGCATTTTTTTCATTAAGCCTTGTGGACCCAAGTAAAATCTTCTGACTGGATATGCCACAACTGGGAAAAGATGCTCTCTCTCTCTTTTCTTCTTATCCTTTGTTCTCCTTCTCTTCTTTGTTTCAATAAAAGCTACTGCAGCATACGCATATCAAAAACCTGAAAGTTGTCTGGCACTTCAGATCAAGGAATGGATTCAAATTCACTGCCTCAGGATATGTGTCAAGTCACTGCGCTTATCTTGCTCTTATATTACTGACTTTCTAGTTTTTACTGGGGGTAGTTTTCTGCTCTTAGTGGTGTTCAAACGATGAGCAAGAGAAGTCAGTGGAGCATAGCACCTCCACGCTGAAATTGGGCAGAGTTCCCTCTTTGCTTTGCTCTGCAAGGAGAGGAAAAAAGGAGTTTGGGAGCCCTGGGAGGTAGGAGTGAAATTGGCCTGATGTCTGCCCAGTAGCAGTAGTCTCTTATTACTATAATTGTTATTATTTCAGTTTGCAATTATAAATGAGGGGTACTATAGACCTCTTTAAATGACTACTGAAACCAGCAACAATAGGAAAAGCACAGGCCAATGCGTGAGGGAGCGTGCTGATGCCATTCTTTTCCCAAGAGTTAATTTTTCAGCCTAAAAGTAAATGCATTATGTGACTTAGAGTATTTTTTCCTTCAGTTTACAGAATTATATTTTTAGCCTCTTTCTCTGGAGTTACTTTGATATGTTTTCTGAGCCTCTTCAAAAAATCTATCATAAGAATGTAGGGTACATCTAAACCCAACAGGCCTTTAGAAACAAAAATAAAAGCTCTGGAAATCCTCTACCAACTCAGCAAAAGATGTTGGTTGACAAAATATTTAATCAGACATATTGCATGCAGAGGGGATATGCCTGTCTGTGTTTACACTGTAGTTCAGGTCTGGTTAGAGGCAGTGGGCAGGCAGCTGTTTTTGACACAGTCTGTATGGTTTTATAAATATACATACATATACGTGTGTCTGTGCGTCTGTGTATATAGACTTCGGAAATTTCAACCTGTATCTCCTCATAAGTCTAGAAAACTTTAAACTTGTGTTTATATGCTTACATGCATAAATTAGCAGGAAGTATTAGAAAAAAAATTACAAGGAGTCGAGGTTTCATTAGATGTTAAAATACTGCTGTATCTGTAAAAGGCCAGATTCTGAATTTGAAGCTATATTGACCCAGTGCTATGCCCCAGGCTCTAAAAGTAATTTTCAATGCTATAGGAAGTCTCACCTGTTTGGATTTGTCAGACTTAATGAGAGAAGCATTGGCTTTGGGGGAGAGACGCAGCAGACTGAGGTGCCTGTGCCTCACATAGGGAGCCAACTGGTGTCTCTGCGTGGCTATGCTGTGCTGTTTTGGTGAACCAGCTCATCTGGGGGTAGTTTGAAAGTCTGGGTGCAGCCCTTCTGGCTGGAGAGCTGAGCACTTCAGCTCCCATGGAACCTACACTGTGGCAGTTATCAGTGCCAGCTGGGGCTTTAGAGTCATTGTGAGCTCTGCCCTGGAAGCAAGGAATCAACTTGCCCTTTACCCAATGTCGTGGTTTGATGTTGGTTTAAATACCAAATACACTAAATCTAATTGTGTGCATTAAGGGAATATGTATTTATTGAGGAAAATGCAAAGAAATTTCAG
>VYZQ01041914.1:0-34037 GCA_013400655.1 Mystacornis crossleyi | reverse complement strand
CCTCAGCCCTTGAAGCAAGAAACCAAGAGATATCTCTGCCCTTGCCTGGGCTTTTTATATGGAAAATGGCAAAAGCGATTGGCTCAAAAACCCGTCAATCACGCAAGTTCAACCTATTACACCTATGCGATGTGCAGGGCATACCTGCACAATTCAGCTTTTTGTATGCTGAATGAAGATACAGTGGGTTCTAATGTAGACCAGTTAGTAATTTGGGGTATAAAAGAAACACATGAAACATAGTACAATCTAGAAAATGTGCAAAGAGTTAAAAGTCTGGAGTTGGAAGTGAGGAGACTTCTGACCCTGCCATGATCTCTCTGTGAGACCTCGCACAACTCCTGTTACCTTTCTGCCTCTGTTTCTCAATTTATAAATCATTTCCTGCTCTGTGTCATATGAACCAGTTCGTGCTTGGGCAGTTTTGAGCATTAAACACTCTTAAAAAGGCTAAGTAGTATTATATAGTAATACCTTTTCCCCTGGTGCGATGGAGCCTGTGTCTGTTCTCTGACTTGACGGCAGGAAGGAAGGCTCACTCTGAACAGACCAAAGTACATGAGGGATTGATTAGGGAAAAGGAGTGGGCAAAGGAGGGAGGAGAAAGGCAGTTGATGGGGAGAGGCAAGGAGTGGATAAATGTCAATTAACTGACGTGACTTAACACAGTGGAGGCTGAATCTCACCTTCAGTAAGGTAACAGGAGGCTTATATTCTTCAGGAAATCCTAAAAGCAATTTATTTCAGGAGATAGCCTGAGGCTTGGGTAACAGAGAAGCAGCAGGAGGAAGGAGATCCCAGTACATTGCAGTTCATCAACCACTGACCTAACTAGATGCTGTTATGAAAATGGATCATAACCTCTGTGTGGAAGATCCTCTTCAAAGCAAATGTGTGCATCCCTTGGCAAGTCAAGCAGTTCTTAGTTTTACCAGCTCTCACAGCTGAACAACAAGCAGTCACTTGTATGTGCAGGCTGGCCCTAGGAACTCTGTCAGACTTTACCATGCTAAGGCTCTGTGCCATGGACTTTTGTCAAAAAATACTGTCCTGTCAGAAAAAGGGTAAGTTTCTCTTTGGCATATTTCAAAAGAAAAGATGATCTATATTAATATAGCAATTTCAAAAATAGTTTAAATATAATAAATAGTAAGGAATAACGAGGCATATTTTCATCCTTTCAGTTTCAAAGTGTGGGAGCATCTGTTCAGGAATATGTGATCAAGCAGTGTAATATGTGTGTGTATATCTAGGATTGGAGATAGACACACACAAACACACATGAGTGCCTTTTATACATGGTAATCAGAATGGTTTAAGATCCACAACTGAGAGTGGAAGGAGTTAAAGGAACATAGCAACCTAGTGTAGGTAACTGGGAGGGCTGTTTGAAGATGAAGACTAAAAGGTTGAAGATGATGTCATGAAAAGAGGGGCAGTCAGTGATGGTGTCAGAAGAGAGTGATTGTATTTAGGCAAATACTAACAAAGAAGGTAAAGTTTCCAATTCTGTTTTACATGGACATCACCCAGGCAAGAGAGAAAAAAAAGTTGTGGCTGTCCGGACAGAAATTGCTGAAGGTCTGGATAGGTGAATGGACATGAAGAAAACAGATTTTAGTATTAGAGAAGGAGTAACAGGAAGATAGAATACGCAGTAAACACACTTATGTTACAGGCCCTATGCAGTTGAAAAAGACAAGAGCTGTGAGCTTTTCACATGTGTAAGTGGGGGGTTGCTAAATTTTGAGTTGATAGTGAGATGGCAAAGACAGAAAAGAATGATGTTTCTGGAAGATAAGGGAACTTACTTGGACAGTTTATGGTTGTTGAAATAGATGAAACTTGAGATTACTTGAAGGAGCCACTGGTTTGCTATGTCTTGCTTCAGGAAATTATGTACAAGAGGAAATAGCCAAGTCTAAGTAAATATAGCAAATGAAAGCATGAGAAAAAATATGGAACTTCAGGTCTAAGTGTAATGTGTGAGAAGCTATTTTGGAGGAAGAAAGTTTATTCTGATCCTAACCCAAACCATATGTTCCTGTCTTTACTTTCACTGCACTTATCTCTGATCAGAGAGTGCTATCACAACACTAAAATTTGGGATCTGAATCAAAAGTTCAGTTAATGCTGACTTCACATTCCATGTAATCACTGAAATTCCAGGGTTTTTATCTTCACCTGTGTATACATCCTACCTTCCCTCTCTGCAAACCCAAGCTGTCTGTGCATACCTGGCTGATTTCCATCCACAGGCTTCATATAAATTTGGGCTTGTTTTGCTTTCCTTGCTGTTACTAGACACTGGTGAGGCAGAGTTTCTTAAAGGTCAGCCCTTTCTTCCCTCTGCCTTCAAGAAAGGGAAGGAAATTATGCTATTTCAGCCCAGGCTCAGTTGTGACAGTGATGGCCTTGCTTGGGCACTGACACCACTGTACTGGCAGATCAGTTGCCAAAGCAATGAGCAAGAAATTGTTTTTCCATTTTCAGGGAAAATTTTGCGGTTACAAACTTGTAATGGGTTAGCACAGTTTCCCTGAGTTGATACCACCAGCCTGTTAAAAGTTGATCACGTGGGAGATCTGACACACCCCAGAGCTCATGCAACCACAAAGAGACACTATTTCTAGCTCTGGCCCTGTATGGCACATCTGATTTGAAAAGAGCTTCTCCAGGCTTTTTTTTTAGTCCACTTTGGACCAGGGGCTCAGGGCTCATGAGCACCCCAGCCACCACTGTCGGGGGCCATCTGAGGTTATTGGTGTACAGAACTCCTTGCTTAATGGTACCATACTAAGTGAGAGAGATACTTATTGCAGGAGTGCTGCCATAGCCAAATACACTTTTAACCAGAACCATTATACTCCTAGTGTATTTACGTGCCTCTGGAATACCCATGGATGCAGAAAGCTGCTAGTTCCATCCTTCTCCTGGGTGAGTCTGAAATTTATGAAGGCAGTGGGGCTACCTTGCTCTTACTCTCTCCTGCCTGTCCCCCTTGCTTTGGAGTACTGCAAGCAGCAAAACATGCTGGACTAGTCTCTGCCAAGCACTGCTTTCACAAGTTTTGGCCTCCTCCCTATTCATACTGGTATTTCCTCTATGGAAAACCATTTCCCTAGAGGATTCAGGAGTGTAATCACTCAAAGCTGATAGCTACAGACTGCCGCCTCAATAGGTTCTCAGTTGCAGTTCTCCACTGGAGTGTCAAGCAAATTTTCTGGGCAGATTTGTTCTCTGGCACATAATATAGTATGTTTATGTTTCGGTTATGTTTGGACATGTGCTCAGTGGAACACGAGATAGATTTGCCAGTTTAACACAGACATAGCTTGTCCTGTCACACCACCTTCGGAGGGCACATCAACAGGGACGTGCAGGCAGAAGTGAAGGAGATGCTGGATTGCTTTTTATTCGCAGTTCTTGCTGCTGACTGTGATTCTTGACTCTATAAAATCATTTTTTTTCCGCTGCCATTCTATACATTCTTCTCCCTCACCCATTGTGCCTACCATGCATATGTTATGTTTACAACATAGAATCATAGAATGGTTTGGGTTGGAAGGGACTTAAAGGATCAACTAGCTCCAACCCCCTGCTGTGAACAGGAATGTCACCCACTAGACCAGATTGTTCAGAGTCCCATCCAACCTGGCCTTGAACACTTCCAGGGAGCATCCACAGCTTCTTTGGACAACCTGTTCCAGTGTCTCACCACTCACAGTAAAGGTTTTCTTTCTAACATCTAATCTAAATCTCTTCCCTTTTTGTTTAAAACCATATTCCCCTTGTCCTATCACTGTCTGCTCTCCCTGTTTTTTATAAGCCCCTTGAAGTTCTGGGGCTTGTGGCCCCTTGAAATACTGGAAGGCTGCAATGAAGTCTCTTGAGAGCCTTTTCATCTCTGGGCTGAATAACTCCAGCTCTCTTAGCCTGTTTTCGNCTAACATCTAATCTAAATCTCTTCCCTTTTTGTTTAAAACCATATTCCCCTTGTCCTATCACTGTCTGCTCTCCCTGTTTTTTATAAGCCCCTTGAAGTTCTGGGGCTTGTGGCCCCTTGAAATACTCGAAGGCTGCAATGAAGTCTCTTGAGAGCCTTTTCATCTCTGGGCTGAATAACTCCAGCTCTCTTAGCCTGTTTTCGTAGGAGAGGTCCTTCATCCCTCTGATCATCTTTGCGGCCTCCTCTGGACCTCCTCCTACAGCTCCACATCCTTCTTCTGCTGAGAGCACCAGACCTGGATTCAGCACTCCAGGTGGGGTCTCGTGAGAACAGAGTAGAGGGGGACAATCACCTCCCTTGATTTGCTGGCCACCCTTGTTTCGATGCACCCCAGGATACCACTGGCCTTCTGGCTTATAAGCACACGCTGTTGGCTCATGTTCAGATTTACATTCACCAGCACCCCCAAGTCCTTTTCTCCAGGGCTGTTCTCAGTGAGTTCTTCTCCCACTCTGGACTCACATCTGGGATTACCCTGATGCAGGTGCAGCACACTAGACTTGACCTTGCTGAACTTCATGACGTCCTCATGGGCCCACTTCTTAAGCTTGTCCAGGTCCCCCTGGATGGCATCCCATCCTTCTATTGTGCCAACTGCACTGCTCAGCTTTGTGTCATCTGCAAACTTGCTGAAGGTGCACTCGATCTCACTGTGTCATTGGTAAAGATATTACAGAATCACAGAATTGCTTAGGTTGGAAAGGACCTCCAAGATTGTTGAGTCCAACCTCTGACTTATCACCTTGTCAACTAGATCACAGGACTAAGGAACATGTCCAGTCATTTCTTGAACACCTCCAGGGACGGTGACTCCACCGCCTCCCTGGGCAGCCCATTCCAATGCTTCACAGCTCTTCCTGTGAAGAAATTCTTCCTAATGTCCAGCCTCTTCTGGCAGAGCTTGAGTCTATGTCCTCTTCTCATTAAAGAGTACTGGTCCCACAACAGACCCCTGAGAGATGTCACTTGTCACTGGGCTCCATCTGAGCACAGAGACATTAGCAGCTGGCATTGCAACTGATCCCAGTACTTTGGCTGGGATCTTGAAGTCCCAGTGACACTACTGCAAATAACAATCCTCTCTATCACTGGTCCTTGTAATTGTTAACAGGCTGAGTCTGAGCATGTGTGGGAGAAGAGTGTTGTGCACCTGGGTGTGCAGCCTCTCCCATACCTTATCGCCGAGGCTTGTGTGTGAGGGTACTTACGTGTCCTTCACATCCACATTTTCTGGTACTGCTATATATTTTATACTAAATAAAGGCTATAGGATGTTTGTAAACATACTGTTTACTTAAAGTTAACTTAGAGGAGGAAATAAGAGAGAAACATATGAAGTCCTAGTGTTTTTCATGTGAAATGAAGAAAATGTAGGTTCCTGAAAGTCATCCTCTCTTGCCTACACTACCTTCCTTGTCATCACCTGCTCTGAAAGCATCAGCTTCCCTCACAATTCATGAACCTTTCCTGCCTCATACACTTGTGGCCATAGCCCCATTTAAATCTGCCCCTTGAATTTTGACAGAAGAAGAGCTGTAACTCTAAAATGTCTGGCTTTTGCTTACTGTACCTTCCTTTCTGAAAAGTGCAGAGCATTCTTAAATTGTGGTGTGTTTTCCCTATCTTATTTTGAAGGAGATATAATGCTCTCTTACTTTGATTTGCTTTGACAAAGGGTTGTTTTGCCTTACTCACTTCTCTGTGCTTGCCTACTTCAGCCAAAATACAACACACTTGATTTTGGTAAGGTTGAAGAACACATTTGCAAGCAACTTGCAAATAGTGAGATCTCCCTCAAGTGCCTTCCTGATTGAGGCATGATTAGTGTATCATCTCATGTTATAGCCTTGTTTGTCTTCCTTTGCTTTGTCAGAGAGTGAAAGATTTTAATGTTTATGAAAGATGTTGCTTTACTTAACTTCAGTGAGGTTAACTGACCACGGTCCTGGAAGAGGCCCTTGTGTAAGAATGGAAGCTCAGCCTTACAGAAGGGGCAGTAGTTTGAGATGAAAAGCTCCAACTAGCCATCTGACTTGCACCATTCTCCAGCTGTAATAAGAGAAGTAGCATCAGAGTGCAAATTTCTAGCACAGACAGCACGTTTTGCACAGTATATTTTGCACATTTGTTCAAGCCTAACATTTCCCATATCTTCCTGCTTCTGTTTTCTGGATGTGTTGGTGGGGCTTAAGCAAGCACTTTTTTATGCATCTTTTCAGCCCTACAGAATGAAGTCCAGCAATGGGAAGCTTTTGGTGTTGAAATAGTGTAGCAGCTACAGCAAGGAACACATGGAGATCAGGAATGGTTTTTAAAATTGTTTGTTTGATTCAAAGTCCAAGAAAATAAATCGGAAGATTTAATTTATGTTTATTCAGGGGCTCTGACAATGCACTCTCTTTTGACTATCATTTCCCCTTCTGTCAGTTTTGTCTGGAACACAAGGTTTGTCCCAGGCCCCACATAACATCAACTGCAATAAATAAGTGGAGAAACTATTCACACTTCCCATGTGAGAATGTGCCCTAATTTTACAGCCCATCTATCAAACATAAACATACTCCAACCCGGGTATGGATGCAGACCAGGAGGATTTATAATCCTAACTCCCTGAACACAGTTTTAATAAGTGCTACTACAAATATTGCAATAATATAATACATTTAAATGTGTTGGAATGCACTCCTTGGGAGTCTGTGGGCATTTAAAAAACTCAAATAACTAAAGCCAATGTTTTAATAAAGCAGCTAAAACCCCTTGGACTGAGAACATCTAACAGCGCTGAACTCAGTGTTCATACAGGATTGGCTTGTTGATTTAGGGTTCTAGAGGAGCTGTTCACAGGTGGAAAGATTTGTGCAGGGCCTGAAACTGTTTCAGCCACATATAAACTGAAGGGCTATGACAGTTTTGGAAGAAATAATGTGGGTCTCCTTTATCATTTGCTATATTTGGGTGTAAAGTTCTGTTGAGTAAAGCAGTTACAAACAGTAGATTGAGAGGGCCTCTGTTGCTATGAAGAGATGCAGTTTGTTGTTTTTATTAAAAATGATCTGGTGAAACAGAGAACACCAGTGCTGAGTGATCTCCCTGTCCTTATCTCAACCCATGAGCCTTTAATTGTATTTTCTTTCCCTATTCTGCTGAGGAGGGGAAGTGATAGGGTGGCTTGGTGGGCACCTGACAGCCAGCCAAGGTGATTCCACCATAATACACTTCACAGTTCATTTATGACTTTAACATTTCTGAAAATTATTTGCCTACCTACCTCACTTTGTGGGAAAATATTCAGAGCTTATCTTAAACCCTAGAAAATGTCTTGTTCCTTTAGGATTTGGTATTTTGAGTATTGAAAGAGTAAGGAAGGTATTATTGCTGTCATTTTATACATTTGTGCCAAAATTTGTATGTACGTTTAGACTATGTAAATAAGGGAATTGATACCATATACATTCATTTCATTGTGGCAGTGTCAGAGGTGAAAGAAAGGAGTTTGATTCACTCTGCATGATCTTTGCAGAGATGTAGAGGGCATGCAGGATTTCCTCACCATTCCTCAACTGTGCACCAAGTGACATTTGCTAGTTCACCATTTATGGTGAGGTCTTCTTCTAAAAAAAAATCCTGAATGATTTTATTATGTTCTTTACAATATTTTTCCAAGCATGTCAGTAGACTTTTCTTCCTTTGACTTTCATTCTTGATATCTTTCTAGAAAGCGATGGCTGCCCTCTCCGCCTTTCTCTTGTCCTTCCAGTCATTTTCCTCTTCTGGAGGTCCTCCATGCCCTTAATCAACAGCTCAGGAATTGTTTGCCTTCATCCCAGATAGAATTTGTCTTTTTAGAACCTGAGGAATGAGAAATGTCCATAGTGGTATAGGTGAGTTCTTACCAGGGCTTTAGACAATAGTTGCCTTTCTTGCCCAACACACAGGAATACTTTTGCCTGTATCCCATCCATGGCTCATTGTTACCCTGTGATCTACTCATGCCTCCAGGAGCATTTGCCTCCTCCAGTGTCTTCAGAGTGGAGCAGAAACTTGTGTCACTCCACCTGACATGGTGGTACCTATTTCTACCCTGCAGTTCCTCATGCAAGAAGCGTTTATTGATGTAGGGGATGTCTCTTCTGTCAGAGCTTCCGCTGGTGGGGAGGATGGGGGCTGTAGAACTATGCCACGAGATAGAGCTTTTCTTCCTCATGGGTGCCATGAAATCCAGAATATGATGTGGACAAAGAAACCTACATTCTTGAACAACACTTTTATGCAATCTAAATTCAAAAGACCTGGCCATGAACGTCCCTGTTTCCCACACTTGATGACCGCAAAGTGTGAAGGGTGGAGCCTGAGTGATGTGTTAAGGGGGCTTCCAGCCATGAGTAACCTGCTGGAGTCCAGCTCCACACAGTCACAACCAGCCCCAGCCTCCTCCGGCCAGCTGAGCCATGGACGAGGAGTGTGGCTGGGCTCTGAACACGGGGTTGGTGGTGTCAGTCCAGCCCCTTTCAGAACTGGTATCTGCCTCTTAAAAGAGAAAATATCCATGGTTGGCATTAACTGAGCTTCCATTGGGAGGTTTCATGGGAGAAAGTGCCCAAGCAGTCCAGGCACTGGGAAACTACAAGAGACCAAACCCTGCTGGGCCAGTGCCATGCAGTTCATGTCCCTGCTGTCTGGGGGGATACACTTTACTCTCCAGGAGAGTGAATAAAGGCTGCTGATGAGCTTTTAAATGAATTCTGCAGCAATGTAGTGAAAAGGAAGGTTGTTGCTGATATGGATAAGGAGGTGGCTGATATGGATAAAGAGGTGGGCATCCAACACTGAAAAGCAACAACCTCTGTTTAGAGGCCCTACGTGCCTGGAGGATACCTGACCACAAGGAATGAAGAGTTTGCTTTTTATATGCTCACTTGAAATTATCTGTGAATGTCAGTGTGGTTAAATGACTGATGATCAAATGAGTCCAGAGGAGCCCTGATAAAGTGCTGTTCTTTGTGCCAGAGGGAACAAGAAGCGATCCCTGGGGTTCACCCTTGGAGCCACTTTGGGAGTCTTGAAATTTTCCTCCCCCAGATGAGGGGCACAAGGGCCACCTTTGTAGAGCATGAGCAGCTGGCACCTGGCCAAAATGACGAAAAGGAGCCCTGACAAGTGCTGTGCTCAGTGCTGCAGAGAAAGGTAAAATAATCCCCAGGGACCACTGCCAATCTGACCTGGGGGGACATTGCTTTCTGACCCCAGTGCTGGTATTCATCTTTTCCTGGAGCATGTGACCAAGACAGGGTGTCTCTTCCCACAGGCTTCTCACACCTCGCAAGAGATGCCCAAACCCTAATCTGTCCTACCTGGAGCCATCTCAGGGGCTTCTGAGAGTGGCCAAATGCCCCCAGTCTGATCTACCTTGGGGACAAAAGTACTTCCCGCACCTGGCAGGCCACTTGTGGGTGCTTCAAAACTCTGGCACCCCTGGCAATATCTCTGCATCCCATTTCTTGTGGCTGCTGCCCCTGGCTCTGCAGGGGGATGAGAATGACAAGCTCTGCTTTGCTCCTCCAGAAGGCATTTCCTTGGTCTGATAACATTCCATTGTTATCCAGCTAAAAAGGCCTGACAGCCTCAGGTACCTCTGCTGGTGGATGGTTCTCATCTCTTGAGGGGCTTGCATCCATTTGCTGAAGGCTGAAGCAGGATTTACATCCATCAGATGGACTTTGAATATGGCCCCACTGGGAGCTGGCTTTGCAGTGGAGAACCTCTAGCAGCCTCATCCAGGCCCAGATCATCCTTCCTCAACCTAAGTAATTCCACTAGCCATTTGGGGACTTCCTCTCAGATGTCTCTCAGATGTCTTCAGGCTGCCCTCAGGCCAGATCTGTCAGTGGGGAACATGGGAGAAATCCCCTTTTATCCTGTCCTGGGACCCTGTGATTGCTGCATTGTTGGGTGATGGTGATGTGCCATGGGGGTGATTAGGGCCCTGAGTGCAACCCTGCCCACCACAGCCCCCACAGCAACCCCAGCGCCCCTCTACCCAGCATCTTTCTGAGGAAGGCCTTTTGTGGTTGATGAATTGTAGTTGAGAGCTTTAAAATGAGTGACGGGATTGTAGACTGTCAAATTCCAGCTTTCCCTCTGAGGTCTCCCACACCTCAGGAAACATTTGCTGTCACAGAAGAGAAGATGGTGAAATTTGTTTCCTGTTGGGAAGGCTAGGCCACTTTAAAGCACTTTTATAGGACTTTGAAGAGATCAGTAAATGTTATTCTGCCCCTTACTTGAAAGCATGAATACATAAAAGTTGGTCAAGCTGGCGGTAACCTCTCTTCATGTGTCAGGGAACACCAGAGGGCTATAAAGTTGTGCTGTGTGGAAAATTCAATTCTACCAGAAATTACATGGGTATATCCAGCTACACGAGTGAGATTGGACACTGACCAAAATATTAGAAAAACAAGTGACCACAAACCACAGAGAATTTTCAGACCCACAGCACACCAAAAAGTGCTCCAAAGCAGATTTTATTAAAGCCATACACTCTTGGATACGGATAAAGTACTGAACTGTTCTGAAGTGCTATCAGTATGTTTAGCATTTTACAGAGGATCAGGCCAAACAACTGGGCTAGCCCAAACACATCCTGATGATGTAGATTCTTCTCTTCCTGCAGTGTCACTGAATGTTTTAGCAAAGACACCAACTGAGCAGAGCAGAGAGGCCCCACAGGACTCAGTAGGATCTGCAGAAGCAGGAGAGATGATAAGTAGAAAAGTATGCTCTGGTGCTACCCTTACTTGTCCTTACTTGTTAAGGGCCTGACTCTGTGACTAGCTGTGTTGTCTCTGGTGCTATTGGAGGCATTTGTGCAAATCGCCTGCACTGCTGCCTTTATGCACAAGTATCACTTTCCTGCCCAGAAAATAATTTGATAAGAACAACCCTCTGCCACGGCTTCTTCTCCTCTCTTCTCCTCTTGATGAAAACCAGGTTGTTTTTGTTTTTACTCATTGCATGCCTACCTGCCTCAGAAAGCTCTCTCAGCACCATATGATGTGCTGCACCGATGGCTGATCACTGCAGCAGGGCTCAAACCACACCGTTGTCATGGCTCTGCATACAGGATCTGAACCTCTTGCTTGCTCTCCCCCGGGGTGTTTTCAGTTGCTGTGGTCTAAAGTAGCAGCTGTTGCTTCCAAACTCAGAGTGTGAATATTGGAATCATGTGCGTGCGCCTGCCTGGAGTGAGAAGCTTTGCTTTGTACACTGCTGAACACAGCGCTCTCTGGCTGGGAGCTGCACAAGCTTCCTTCCCTTGGAAAGGTGCCTTACTGAAAATGAGCAGTGGTAAAGATTTCTGCAATTAACAAACTACCGCTACATGTGCATATTCCAAATGGGGCTGGAGCAATGCCAAATATGGTTCAGCTAATCTGAAACGCAAAGTGCCTGTTTCTAAGAGGGAGGGTTAGGGTTGCAGTATTGAAAAGCTTCTTTTGATATATGCTGCTCTGGGGCTGGGGGAAGGGAAGACATTTTTAAAAGGTGTTGTTGGAGGTTCTTTCGAAAGAGGCCTCCAACTTATTTGTGTAATAGGGTTGGGATGGCAGAGAATGTTGTGGGTATGGCCTTGCCTGTATCAACATATTAACCACTGAAAAAGTCCAGCTCAGCATGAAGTGAGTGTGTGATAGAGGCAATCACTGATTCCATGGCTTATATTCAGTGGGTCTTTCCAGCTCAATGACAATAACATGTTTTTCTGTCCTATAAGTGTTAATTCTGAAACTACGCCTTGTGGCCACAGTTTGGCTAAGGATTGTCAGCACTAAATCATGGGCTACTCCACTGCCATGCTCACAGTGTTGCTACATCACATCCTCACTGCTATTGCAACAGTTGTGTGAGTGTTTTAGTCAGAATACCCATGTTCAGAGTTTGATACAGCTGGAGAACAATTAGCTCTGGACTTAATCATAGCAGACAAAACTCAGGGAATTAATTTTTTTTTTCTTATTATTTTGGTAATATGTTTAAAAGATTAATCTGCAGCCTTGTAGTTAAGCAAGGATTTCTCTGCTTACCCCAGTTTTTTACTCTGGGTGGTGTCTGCAGAGGAAGGATGATTAAGTGATAGAAACTGGGAAAGGAGTTTCTTAGTTTGGGTGTGATGAAAAAGTTCTTCCAAGTATAGGCACTGGGCCAAGCGATATTGCATGAGTTTTGATTTCAAGGCTCTGTGTCTGCCTAGGATAAGTGAAAGGCATATCTTAAGCACTTCTAAATAAATAAGTGTCATTTAGGTATGCAGTTGCCACCCTCAGAAACTTTCCAGTGCTTGTCTTTGCAATTAGATGTTATCTAAACTTCCCTGCATTTAATATAGAGAATGCTTGAGCAACCTGTGAATAATGAAGTATGGTTATTTAGTTACCTCAGGCAATTGAAAAGATTTTAGAGGTGGCTGCTGTAACACAATGGCTGCTGTATCTTAATGAAATAACTTGTCAGTATTACAAGGCTTTTCTGAGGTCAAGGAGCAGATAGTTCCATTCCTGAGTATATAATGTCAGGAATTTTAAAAAAGGATTGCAAGATCGATTGTAAAATAGTAAGATATTTAAAAGTATATAATTTCATTTCTTTGCATTGGATACTGTATTTGGAGCCCTTAGATGCCACATTTTGAGAACTTTTCTGCATCTACCAGGGCTAGAAATCTTTCCTTTTAAAATGGAAACTGAGCTCCACATGTAATTGGATTACTTCAGGAGTCAGGGTTTTCAGGAAAATCTCAACCATCTCAGTAACCACTCAGTGCTCAGCACCTATGGTCAGTAGTATTCAGGACCTCAATGTCCTGTAAGTCCATGAAAAGCATTTCAGCAGGCCTGTGGGGGAGGTAAGTCTATCAGCCACATCTGGGGGCTGATGGCATGAGATGAGGGTGCTCAGGCGTGATCAAAAGGCTTTCTACTCTCTGTTGCTGTTCCATGGGATGTTTTGCTGCAAGACGGACGTGTTTGCAGCAGCACCAATCACCCCACACTGGCACAGCAGTTACACCATGAGGCTCCTATGTTTATCATGAAAGGAATAAGAAGAACCTGGGCATGGAGGGAAGCAGAAAGTACTCCCCACTCATCAGCACAGATGCAGGCTTTGGGAGTTTATCGAAAGCTCAGCTCCCATTGCTTATACAGGCCTGCATCCTCCCTTACATGTTCTGGTTTGTAAAATCATAGTGGTTTTCCCCTCACCATGATAATTGATTATGGAAACCACTGGTTTCTCATCACGTCTTCTCATCATTACAACAGTTTGATTATCAAAGGCTGCAGTAGTTCATCTTCCTAGATTTCCATCACCTGTAAAATGTTCTTACAGGTGACCATCTAACCTGACAAAATGCTTGCAGCAAAGGTTTTGTTGAGTGATATAGACCTGATTTTGTATTTGTGAAATGAAAGGGGGCATATATATTGTGAAAAAAAATTATTAGCAATGACAAACACATTCCTGAGCAGAGTCATCTCTTTACCTGGTGGATGGCTGACAGTGGCTGTGGTACTAAGTCATTTCCCTTTTGACTCTGACCTTCTCTGATGAATAGGAGTGGTTTCATCAATATCTCTCATAGCCTGGTTCTCTGACTGCCTGGGCACGCTTCATGTCATTGTGAGTGTCAGCAGAATAGAGCTCCCTGATCTTTCTGGGTGTGTCTGCATTGTGGGTGCCCAAAAAAAGTTGCCTTAAAAGCTGTTGGTAAAAAAAGAGTGTGTACTGCTCCTTTTAATTTGCTGAGGGGGTGGTATCTGCACTTCCTCCCTGAAGGTCCATACAGGAGATCTGTAGGCAGGACAGGGTATGCACTTGTGCTGCTGGCCCCCCACTAAAAAAACAATAGGGAAGGCAAGGCATTTCCCTGAAAGCAGGAGTAGAGATTATTAGAAGCATGGATTTTCCTTCAGTACCTATAGTTTGGCTAACCTTTTAGAGCTCTCCATCAAAAATACCAAAGATGTGTTGAGGTAAGTTTCGTGGGGAATATATCAATGAAACATAGAGCTTTCATAACTTTGAAAAATAAATCGAGGGCTTAGGAATTACATAGAATGAATTATAGTATGCTGGAAATGTCAGGAACCCACACTGCTTTCATTACATTTTTATTATAGAATCCTCAAGTTTTCCCAATGAACAGAACCATTTTAGTACCTACATATAAATTCTGGATTTTTAAAATGTAATTCAGATCTGGAAACTATTTATAATATTTAAAAGAGAAACTTATTGAAAAAATGGATTTTTAAAAATTAGTATTCAGTGCTTGTTTCCAGACTGTCCCATGTACTCTCAAATTTGGGATTTCTGTCTCAACACAGTTGAGGTGGGACTGCTGTAAATTTGAACTATGGTAGAGCCATGACAGCCAAATTACAAGGGCAAGTTGAGGCACCATCAGATTTTTGGAATCCA
Organism: Mystacornis crossleyi; assembly: GCA_013400655.1. Taxonomy (NCBI): domain Eukaryota; kingdom Metazoa; phylum Chordata; class Aves; order Passeriformes; family Timaliidae; genus Mystacornis; species Mystacornis crossleyi. The sequence goes on along the minus strand of VYZQ01041914.1, from coordinate 19,549 downwards.
CAGTCTAAACTCAGCCTATGGGGCTCCCTTGAAGATAAAAGTCAGAAAAGTTTGAGAACACGGTTTGGTTTGAATTCAATTTTCTAACACCTACTCAGCATGAGATACTTGAAACCACACAGCTTTGGTGTATTTCATACTCTTCTTGTGCTCAAACACTTGACAACACACAAAACATGCCAGGAGAGAGCTCCAGCGCTGATATTTTTTTGTTCCCAAGTCCAACTCCTCAGATAGAGCTATGGAGATATCTCATGGGGAAGTTGCATCAAGGTGATGGATTGAGATGCAGAGATTAGGCAAAACAGGATGCTTGAAACCTAGCCTAGTAAAGGCCAGACAGGATTTGAACTTTAAACAAATGGTTCTCATTTTCTCTTAGTAACTTAAATTTACACATAATCTGGAGAGAGTCAGAAAGATCTTCTTATAATATTCTTCCTTTTGGCAGGCTGCTCTTTTCTGAACCTTGTTTTCTTCTTTACATCTTCAGAAACATGATCTCTGAGTAATGACTTGTAACCAAAATTCCCCACTGCTGGTATTAAAAACAAAAAGGCCGACATGCAGCCTCTCCAACTCCCACCCACCTCTGACAGAATCAGGCCCTGACACAGCTTAGACACAGATGTCCTAGGAAGTCTCAGGTTGCTCCATACTATTTGTTCACACATCCCAGATGATGCTAAATCTTTTTAGAGAGGTGTTAAATGTCTGAAGACGACAGAGGCACTATCCATTCCCAGAATGAGTCACTGGGATGGGAGAGATGAGTCCAACTATTACTACCCGCCAGCACTTCTGAGACTTCCCCACATTACTCCCCCTTTTTCGTTTTAATGGAGATGTTAATTCCATTCCCATGAATTGGAATTTGGACACCATTCGTGATTTTCTTATGACATATTAATAGCAAAATTGGAAAGGCACAGGATTAAAAAAAAACCCAAAAAACTGGTGTATGGTCATAAGTGTATAATAAGAACAACAATCTCAGTTTTTCTTAAATGGAAGGAGCTATTCTCCTTCTAATTAAAAACTCTTCTAAAAATATGTAAGAACTTCTTGTATACAAAGAAATGGTTCTGCTAGGAGAGCTCAAAACACTTCTTCTATATACCTTCCCTGAGAAGGGGGGGCCAAATTTCACAGCTGGGGAAACAGAAGCATAGAAAGTGAAGAGACTTGTCCGTTGTCAGCTGTGGTCAGGCATCATTCCAAGCAGTCCTGATTTCCAGGCTCTGCTTTAACCTGTCAAGCAGACTCTACTTTTTTCTCCTCATGGGCGATGGCCTCAGCGTTTTTGCCTCTTCCCCTCCATACAACCTCTTTCCTAGGTTTCAAATGAGGCCAAATATCTGTCCAGAGCTGTGCATAAGGAGCATCACACCACACAGTTTCCCAGTATAGAAAGTAAACACAAAAATGCTGTTGTCCCAAACCTCAGCCTTATGCACACATGGTGCACAGCCCTGCTGACACCCAGTTAATGTGTTTAATATGCATCATCCATGACTTATAGGTTGGATGCAGGAAAAGAAAAACAACACTTCACTGTAAAACAAACTATGATTTCAGAGAGTTGCTGAAAACGAAAAGTAGGAACAGGCACCAGGGATCTTTCAACAAATGTAATTTAAAGAGCTCACTTTCAGCTCGCTGGGCAGTTTGACAAGCATTTAGTGGGATTCAAGCAACTACTGAGTAGCAACGGGCAGCTGTCTGTGCAGCATGGCTGTGCTGGGGCGGGAGGGAGGAGATGCACATGAGGAAGAAGTAGGGGTCACAGGAGGGAGTGGGGCTGAGTGATGTGTGCCGGGGTCCCGTGTGAACCCCAGCCCAGAGCACACACGACTGCCTCTCGTGACTTTCACGGGACAGGGAGTGAACATCCCCTTTGTTAACAAGTCTATTAGTAAAACTACCCTTTCCAAGCCGAATACCATGCCGTTTCCAAGGCTGAGGAGGACCCCAAGGGAAGGGCTGCAGCTCCAGGTGGCTGAAGTATAAGGGAAAGTGGGGAGGCGGGAGACAGGACTGGGCTGATGGGAGGGAGCAGCTTGGCAACAGTTGAGGCTCGCCCAGAGCTGCAAAATTTCTCTCAGCTGCTCATTCTTTGCAGGAAGACTGCTCTTTTCTTTCTGGCAGAAGGAATTGCTTCTTGACAGCCAGCACTAGGCTGTAACAGCCCCCCAGTCAGCCATTTACAGCCTCACTAGAATAACTTACATGCACTGGGGAAACCTTTGTGTGGACTGTCCTAGCCCACATCTTTATCTACCAGCTCTGCAGAACCAGTGGTTATACTGGACCAGGCTTCCTTCACCTTTTTGTCTTTCCCAGCACCACACAGCAGAAGCAGGGGAAATCTTCCCTTCCTTTGCTATGCTCTGCATGGCTTGTGTTTCCGCTTACCTCCCCACATAGTCCTTAAATTCAGGCATTGAACACAAGTCCAGTTTACTTTGATGTCTCTTGCACAGAATCACAGAGGTCAGAATGTGGCTCTGGAGGCTGCGTAGACCAATCCCTCTGCTCAAAGCAGGGTCGTTATAGTGAGTGGTTCAAGGCTGTGCCTGGTTTCGGTTTTGACTCTCTCCACAAGTGGAGACTACACAACTTCCCGTGGAAACCTGGAGTAGTGTTCAACCTCCACAAGTGGAGACTACACAACTTCCCGTGGAAACCTGGAGTAGTGTTCAACCACCCTCTGTTTCTCAGATGTTCTCAGGTATTTCTCTCTTTGCTCTAGAACATGAATTGTGCAAATGCTCTTGTAGGTTTTCCTGGGACTTGGTACTTCAATGGCATAGGGCTCTTCTTTATTTCTTGGTAGCTGATATCCCCTTCACCCCATTCTACTCTCCACCAAATCTAGGCTGTGCATTTCAGGCCCACTTGGAATGGACAGCACTGAATATTATTACAGTACGTGAGTTATGCGTCTGTGATTGTGATACATGTGTGTGATACATGCATGACTTTGGATTTGTTTTTGTCTTCCTATAGAGATTTAACTTGACACACTCAGACATCAGTGGCTTTTGGCTGGTTATAGTGTACTTTCCCATCTGCTGTTATTCTTCTGTGTCATAAATAAGCTTGTATTGTTTTGTAAAAGATTATTCATATATCATAATGGTGCAAACATTTAGGAGAAAACTGGTCTCCTTCATTATCTAGGTAAAAAGAGAATCAGGTGATGTTTGATTAGGTGATAATCGTGTTCCTGAGCAGGTAAACTTTGAAATCGGGGATCAAACGGTTTTTGGCACTGACTGAACCAGGCTGATTCTTAGTAAACTAGAGCTCTCCTTCCTGTTTCAGCTGCACTTGGAAGTGAGCTTAGCAATGTGAATCTTGCTGTGGAGTTAAACTAGCTGGTGGCTGCCTCCATCTGGCACAAGCACCAGCACACCTCTCCAGCCACTGGTCTGGAGCAGCTTCCCTTTACTGTCTCTCCAAGGCAGGAAATACCCCCACGCATAGGCTTCGCTCCCTGAGTTATTTCCTGGGACAGGGATCCTTCCCACCCTTCAGGAGGAGATATGGCTTTTAGGAATGGGCTGAGAGTGCCAAAACCCACCCACTCAGTCAGCCAGCAGGAGAACTCAGTTACTGGCCTCGTTACCTCCAAGCCCTGTTTTCGTTTGTTCCCTCTGAGGTCGGAGCAGTGGGGGGCAGCCGGGTGGTTTTAACTTTTTTGTGCCAGCACAGCAATCTGATGATGACACATGGTCTCCTGGGGTACTGGCCAGCTGAGGTCACTGCCTTGCAAAAATACCAAGCAGCTCCGTATTTTAAGCATGATTTCTGTAAACCAAACCCATTCTCAGCTCGGTCAGAGTCAGACTCTGCCTTTGACAGGGAGACAGCCATGCTGGGCCAAACGGTGTAGTAGTGCGATGTTGCTAAGAGGGAAAATGGTCCTTGTTTTACTGTACTACCATTGTATTTCCACATTTGCATTATGGCTTTGCCACTGTTGCCAAGAGAGTCATAATTCCGAATCTGGAATAGGTAAAGGCAAGGTAGGCATAGGTTAAGTGACATTCAGTAGCTTTTTTTCCTGTGGTATGTAAAGCACCTGAGAAGTTCTGCTGCTTTTGTACTTCTTTCTGCCAGGCAGAGGCCTTACCATCATATACATTAAAATAAATACCCGAGGGTGATGGAAATAAAAATGTGAGACACCAAGGATGCCAGGCAGGAGAGACTTTCCTGGGCTCATGTCTCCAGTACAGATGCAGGGCAGGTGGAAGTTGGTCTCAGCCAAAGGTAGATCAGAGGATCCATGCTTGTGTCCAAGAGATGTCCCTTCTGGTTAAAAGGAGCCAGGCCCTCAGAATGCGCTGAGTAGATGAGTAGTGCTAAATAACATGGAGAAAGAGAGGAAAGTGGCCCAAAGACTATGTTCAAAGCCTGGTGTGAACTTGGGTCAGGCCAGCATTACAGTGCAGTAGCCTTGAGGCAATTATGCAGCCAACCTGCTGCTTGCTTTGTGATGAGGAGGGCCAAAACCAAAACATTTTGNCACAGAAAGAAAACTTTCTCAACCCCCAACAGGGGCATTACAAGTCGAAGTATGGGTTACATGCAGAAGATCATTCAGTATCTAAGCTGAAGACACTTGGATTGATTAACCAAACTTTGAGAACTGCACTAACTGAACTCCCAGACTGTGAAAATAGGTATGGACATGGTCCTCCTAGGAATGTAAATTAATTCAGTGAAAGAATACATGCCATGGGGATTGTATGCATGTATGTGCATACATCGAGAGATTTAAAGACACGATAGGTTTTCAACATGTGCCACATACTGCATGTCAACTGTCATTAAAATATAATCTTTGGAAAATAATGCTTGTGTGGGGCATTCTGAAAATACATTAATCATGTTCATAGCCATATATTAGGTTGAATGTGTTATATATTTTTCCTGCTTAGGACATGAGGTAATTGACACCGAATTTGCAAGTTTTCCATTGAGTCAATTAAATAATCATCAGAATATATTCATTTTACATGTACAGCATTTGCAGTAATATTTCTTTTGTGGGCTAGGAAATAAGCTATGTGATTATTCTTTGAATTAGAAATTCAAGAATATACCAGATAGTTTATACTCAAAATCAGGGTAAATTCAATTTAGTTTTGTAAATGAAACATGTAGAACCACTCCCTTCCAATCTGTAAGCCAAAATCTCTTTGTATATAGAATTTTAATGGTGCATAACTTCAGGTAATTAATTGTTTTTTTTAAGTGTAAAATGGGGGGAGAGAGAAAGGAAAGAGAAAAAACCAAAAGTATTGACTATGAGTTACTGTTTTGCTACTCCACCTGCATTATCATGTTCAGTTGTCTTTGGTATTAGGGTGCTCACTCTGGCTTTATATCAGGTAATATTTTAACCAAGCCATCAGTTGGAGGATGCACATTCTTTGAGGAAGTTTTTTCATTTACTGTGAAAGAGTAAATCAGCTCTGAAATTATTTCTATTCATTGCTCAGTTGGCTTTGGTTTCAGCTTTAAGGAGGAAGGAGACCAATTAGTGATAGCCCAAAGAAGAAAAATCATGAATATTCAGAGGCCTAGAAAGCATGACCTCCTGAGGAAAGACTGAAAGATTTGGGTTTGTTTAGTCTAAAGTGGAGAAGGCTTAGAGAGAAAGATGATCACAGCCTTTGAGTACATTAAAGGTTGCTCCAGAAGAGGATGAGAATACATAGCTCTTTGTGCCCTCTCTGGGTAGAGCAAGAAGTGACAGGCTGATGCTGAGGCAAGGACAATTTGGTTGCAACTTGGTAGGAGATGCCATCACTGGTCTCTGAGAGCGAAATAGCGGAATTACATGTTTTAGGAACAGGTTAGAAAATCTGAGGTAGATATTTTTTGTTCCTGATTTATTAATATTCCTTCTGGTTGGGATAGGTGACCTCACAAAATCCTCCTCTCAAAAAATATTATCTTTTTTGAAATCCTTGTTTTCTAAGATCCTGCTTGTTTGCAATAAAGTTTGATGTGAATGTATCCATATAAATTCTTACCCATATGTCGTACAGTATTATGCTGTGAAGTCATGTATTTTAAGATTTTTGGCCATGAACATGCTGTGAACACAAATAGAAAAACTATAAATTTGAACTCTAAGCCTATGTTAATCAAAGACATTCAGATATTGTTAAGTATTAAATGAAGCAGGTTAAGGTGGAGACAGCCCACAGAACAGAGCTGGAATGGGCAGAAATCTGTTCTGGAAGAAAGTTTCAAAGGAGGGAAGTGGTGCTAGTTTGGGGGGTTTTTTTGCATGGAGGGGTGGGGGAAGGGACATGGTAGGCAAGATTATATTTCTGCAGAATGCAGGGTAACAGGGAGAGCATGCAGTCAGGAAGGGCAGAGTGTAAAGTGTTACATTAGGGTGAGTGAGAGAGTGCAGAGACACAAACCAGGCTGTCTGTAAGGGTGGAGAAAAGGGGTCCATTTTCAATACATTAACTGGAAAAGACCAGAGTGGAGCAATGAACAAAATGTAAGGAAGAGAGGAGGAATCCAAACTAGCACAGTGTCTGAAAGTAGATTGAAGGAGAGATTAACATAAATTCTCATGGAAAGGGAGGAGATAGAAATAGAGAAATAGAGAGGAACTAGAAGAACAAAGGAGATGTTTTGTATTTGTGATGTTTATGGAAGTGCTGGGATTTCCAAGCACATGTCAATAGCTAGAGAATTATATGAGCCTTAGTAGCATGAGAGTCTTGACAAGACAACGCGCACAAACATAATGTCATTTGTCCTAACTAAAACATTGAGAAATGGTTTTCATGAGCTAATTTTTATCAAAAATCTGGTTTTGCCTTAGTGTCATGTCTTGTAGCACGTGGTCAGATACCAACTGTGTAAGACCAAGCAAGCAGACTCTACTGTCTCTTAATTAATCTTTTTTTCCTACATGCATTGATAGATTTCAGAAGACTTATAATATACCTTTAACTTGTGGCCTGAAGTTCAGATTGCTAAGGAAACATGAGTCCACAGAGTCGTGGAATCCGCAGCCTAACCCCAACAAAGCATTTGTTTATAAATAGGAAGAGAATATCCTAATAACAGAAGGCAGATGTTAAACATTTTGATTCATTTCAAATCTACTCAGCCTAGCTCAATGAACCCAAAGTCAGGCAACAGTGGACAAACTGAGCTTTCTTTTTATCCTATTGGGTCACATTAAAATATATGTCATGTTTTCTGCAGTTTGTGAGCTTATTATGAAACAGTTTGAACAAATTTTGGAGAGAACCTTTCAGGAGTGATTGTTCAAATTACTAATCATATCCTGATTTCCACTATTTTTGTCTGTTTAATATTTAAAACCTTCTGCATATTAAAATCCTCAGGACAACCTTGGGGTTTGTTAGCCTGTTGATTATATTACACACAGTTTCTCCACCACCATCCCTATTAAAGCCAATGTTACAACATCATAAATAGTTGAATTTTTATGTTGTTAGTGGTTTTGGTGACGCCAATTTAAAAATATTCGTAAGTGTTCTTTTTCTGCTTGGCCATGTGTACTTTTTCAGTGCCGTTCATACACAAATAAACAATTGGGATAATGCTGTAAAGTTATTTTTGAACTGCTGCCTGGGCTTGAAAAAGCTCAATGCACAAAACTCACTGAGGTGAATGGAAGCATTCCAACATATTTCAGTGAGCTCTGGATCAGACTCCTGAGCAGAGTGCTGTTTCAAAGCCCCAGTTTTTTTTAACATATTGTAATAGACAATGTTTACTGAACTTATCTAAGGTTTCCAGTGATTAATATACATTAACTCCAACGTGTTTTGACTAGCTGATGATTTGATATCATTGGGCCATTTCTTAGGGTTTTTTTATTCTGCCCTTCTCAGGCATTACACAACACTGCTCCAGCTGTCCCAATGTCCAGATGTTGGCTGTAAAACTCTCTGAATTTAATATTGTATGCAATCCCTCCCCCGTTTTATTATTTTCTCCCCAAAATGGTTTGAAGCTGCAATGTCTGTGTTAGCTGTTTTCTTATAAGGACTGTTTTGAGGCAGCTTTTACTCCAAATGTGGTTTAGAGAGAGCTCAGAATTCATCAGAACCTGTGCACAGTCACTTCGTTTGTTCGAGACTATCTTTCACATTCAAGGTGAAAGAGCCTTCTGGATATGCAGTACACATTCTGCTCTTCTGTTGGATGACGAGCCTTACGTGTTTTTAGTCCTGAATCCTTGCCATAGTCCCTGGTTAATTTAGGATTACTAAACAAACACCCTCTACAGAGCTTCTGCCTGGGTCCCCACAGAGAAAAGGCACTTTCTTTGTTTTAACAATTTCTGTCATGTTAGGATGAATGATTTCTCCCACTCGGATATTTTGGAGCTCGTTGTACATATATGCTTTCCCCAATATTTTTGCATGCCTGGAATGCCTGCCAGATGAACATCTCCAGGCCATTATAGGTGCTAATCAATCTCCACAATTGCTCTGTAAAATGGGTAGGTCTCCTCATTCCCATTTGGCCCTGATTTGAAAGCTGAAGAATGGGTAGGTGTGCACCCAATGAAAGCACGTGGTAAACCCCCTGTTTTTCTCCTTTCAGCTAGTGTCTCTTGAAAGTTGGTTGCTAAAAAACACATCCGTTTGGAAGGAAAGCAGTTAATAGTCCCCAGATATTCGACAATGTTTTTTTGGTGTTGGTAAAGGGCACGTAATTTCAGTTTCTGTATACCACTTACGGCTTTGCAGGTCTCTTGAGAGCTCAAAGAGGGTTGAAAAATGTTACTAATTCCTCTAATCTTTCAGCATAGAGTTGAGATGGGGCATGAAGTATGTCATTCAAAGGATACTTGAGCAATATGATTGGTTAATGGGGAGCCCTAGCAGCAGGCACAACATTTTAAATATGCACTACCAGAACAGAGGCTTTTAAGAAGCATTTCTCGTAGCCCTCACCTCAAGGTTTGCAACACTGTAGATAGCTTTTCTAATTGTAATAAGTCACAACAGGGCATGCCTTGTTGGGCCATAATCATACTTCTCAGGCTGCTGATAGCACTCCTCCTTCAGGTTCGTGGCTGGCGTACACCCGAGGAGTGCAATTATGGTACAACAATGATTGCCCTGTTGTGCCTTATTATTCAAGCGAGGCACTGAAGCAAGTGTTTGTGTGTGTGCACATGCAGAGACAAAGTACATCTGAGCAGGTCCTTACCAGATAATTAACAAATTTGTATTAACCCTATCCCAACATTTCTTGATTTTGAATGTTCCTTTCATAGTTCCCATTTTATCCGATTTGCCAGGTAGCTCCCAGAAAACCCACCAAGGGCTCTCTTTTCCTTCACTTTTTGCCATTTTTAGTTTTTTCTCATTTTAGCATGAATTTGAGCCCTGGCAAGGGTGGCATTCTACCAGCCCTGGTGTGGGAAGATGCCTGTTCAGCTGTAGGGCATGTAAACTTGTGGCAGTAGGAGGTCCCTCTAGGTCAGTGGGAAGACTTAAGGTGAGCTTTGGTGCCCTAATGGTCCATTTGCCCAGACCACTTGCAAGTGTGTCTTGATAGTGCTAAAAACCACTACAGGTCTTAAGAAGAGCCCACAGCTCTTTGTAGACCAAGACCAGAAAAAACAAGATCTCATTTCACAGAAATCCCACTTCTTTTTTGATGGGTGCACCTAAAAACCACAACAGAGAAATGAAAGTGCTGCTACTTCACCAAACCCTTGAGTTATCCAGTTCCCTTTAAAAGAATTTGGTGTTATTTTTTAGCTTAAGGTATATTTAAATATGCAGAATATGAAATGTATTCATGACATACAGAGGTGTGACATACAACAAGCAACGCCCTTCTCTTGCAATAACGTCTGCAGCAGTGGACTGCTGCACAGGGCTGAAGGACATCCTAGGGTCAACACAAGCATCATTTGTCACTGAAATTTGGAATTGAGGAAGCTGCTTAAACAACAGACGAGGAAGAGGCACTTCTCTCATTTTTCTAGGCTTATGCTGTCAGATTTTTAAGTCATAAGAACGGAATGAGTTCTACGATCCACATGTTTTTTTGGAAGGTCTCTTCCAACTCTGAGCATTTTTAATTGCAGATGTTGTTAAGATGTCATTTTTAATGGCCTTATGAAAAATCTCTGCCATTTCCACATTCTTGAGCTTTGAGCAGTGTGCATTCTTCAGCTGCTCAACAACAACAGCCTGTCTCCCCTCGTCCCAAGGATGCTGAGAATGGGAACACTCTATCTTTGCAGACCGGCTAGTGTTTGTCATTGCAGTGTGGCACATTCCTGGTTCAGGAGCTGTAAATTTTCCTTGAGATGTGCAGCTTTGTGAGAGTTGGTCTCAAGTGAGATTCTGTGAAAGCTAATGCAATGCTTCCTGAGATTACAAATTTCTGGGCTGGGGTCAGTGTTAGGACCACAAACATAAGGTGTTTGAGACAAAAATATTTTATGGCATCTGCCAAACTGGTGAAATTTTCCATATTTGCTGCTGTGTTCAGTTCTTGAAACAGTTACAGAGAATCTTGGCTCCCCCTTTATCCTCCCTCGATAGCAAAAGTTAATCACTCACACATGGACTCACTTGAAAAAAGTATGTAATATTTACTTGTTTTCCTCTCTCATGTTAAATTTCATTTCTTCTATTTCTACCACTTCTCTGTGATGTGAACCTATTGCTCATCGGTGTATAACACACAGAGGTGTTGTTTCCTGAACAAAAACGTGATGCCATTCATTTCTTTTAGAAAGGCTACTCTGCCCATCTGAAGGCAGGATGTGTGCCCTGATCCCTAAAGCTCTCTTGGATTCTCTCAGTTTGAGTGAAGGGAAGTAAAATTTGAAGAGAGCAAAAATAATAGTGTGGAGCTGATGGGTTTTACACTTGCAAGACATTTCTGCAGAGAGGTACAGGACTGGGGGCTGGGATGCCAGATTCACTAAACACAGCTTTTGCATTCATGGGAAACAGGCTAATGACCTAGCTGGACTCTTGGGATTTGTGTTCAGCTGCAGAAAACTACCAGGAGGGAGCCTGGTGATGGGGAGACCAGGACCATTTTGGCCTGACTGTTCTTGATCCTGGCTGCAGGGTGGGAACCCAAGGGAAGGAGATATAGTATCCCTGTGCCTCTGTGAGTCCCAAAGGAGCCCTTCTGACCCCCTGTCTTGAGGTGACTTTATGATGCTGTATCCGCTATCACCTGCTCTATGCCCAAACATTAATCCCGTGCCGTTCTTTACCTTTCAGAGAGAGGATGGGGAAGCCGGTGGAATTCTTTTGGTGGCCTGTGTTCAAAAACACAGATAACTCACTGTGGCAGAGCAGAGGAAAGAATTTTCCTGCTTTTAGCCATCTCTCAGCTCTGTTTCTCAGGAGAGAGATGGAGAGTTAAAATTCTTTGCTTTTTAGCTAGCCTGCTAGCTGAGGCAAGTTTTTTCTTGGGACTTTGGCTTCTTCTTCTTTTCTTCTGGACTGTTCAGCAACACCAGAACATTACCGGGAGGTCCCACACCGCGGCCTGGGGAGGGGGGGGGCCAAACTGCACTCCAGTTCCCGAGAGAGCAAAGCCACACCTACAGAGAGGACTCGGGTTCTCTCCACAGTGAGAGGTTTTATTATTTACTATTATTCATTCTGTTTTGGTGCCTGCGTGCACCCTGCTTTTTAACTAAATAGGGTTTTTTTTCACTTTCCTCCAAGAAAAATTCTTTCTGAACCTGGTCGGGGAGGGACTGCTGAAATCTGCCTTCTGTTAGAGGATATGTTCATTTTGGACTTTTTCCTCCAAATTTGTCTCAAACCATGACACCCACAGAAGGCCAGTTTGAGTCAGTCTTCTTTCCCTCTGTGTGCAGCTGGCAGTGTATGATTCCCTTGTCTCCCCTCTAATTCCCTAAAGTGCTGTTTCAAGGTGCCTTGGCTCTTCCTAATTGTATTTGGTATGAGCTATCACTTCAGTTCTTCAAGGGTTGCACCTCAGATGCAAGTTTTTCGTGCCAAGTATATAGGAGTCCAGGGCTCAGTCTGGCATACATCATTCAGGATTGTCCCTTAAATGAAATCTCTATCACATATACATCCTCATCAAATTAGTCTCCCCTCCCCTCTGGATCTGCATACCAACCCTGCTGCTTTGATGTTACAGCACTGAGGAATTTATAAGACATGGTATTTTTTCCCAGCAAGAAAACATGAGCAAACCATCTATTATGATAATTAATGAAACTGATTTACATCTTGTGAAAAGATTAGGCAGCGGCTGCTGCTGCTGCCTTGGAAATGTCCCACAATACCAAACTTCAGGCCTAAGGAGAAGTACAAAAAGGCAGCTTGAAAACCTCTGGATGTATATCTTCTGATAAGTCTCCATGGATTTGCTGATAAGACTCTCCCCGGAAGAATTCTTCCTTCTGGTTCTCTCACCAGGCTGAGGGATTTTCCCCTCCTTGCAATTGTGCTTCCAATGAGCATTTGAAAATGGGTGGACTTTAAAGAATGAAAACCAGAGAAAAACTAGATTCAGACACAACTAATGTTTCAACTGGTTTTACAGCATTAGCCAGCAAGTCACACTGAGAGCTCTTCCACAAACAAATCTGGAAAATGTGTTTTCAGAGACAAGTCTGCTCATATAACATTATTTTCCCTTCAGCCTTTGGAACCTCATCTTGCAGATGTGTTTACACAAATAAATAGCTTCACATCAATAATTTTGTATGACTGTGTAAATCCTTGAAGCATCTTGAGCCTCTGCTGTAGATATTAAGGGGAATTTTAGTTTTCTTCCTCCTTCTCTGTTTAGATTCCTCTCAAATAAAGTATATGTAGAGTTGGGTGAATTAGCCAAGGTATTTAGGACCCATGCACTAATTCTTGCTTTTGTCAGCCTGATGAGGTTTCATAGGCAAATGATTTTTACTTTGAAAATAACTGAATTTCAGACTTGAAAGGATGAGCATCTTTTTAAAAGTATGTTTTTGCTAAGAAAGCCCAATTTATACAGTCTAAAAGAAAATCAATAGCAGGTGAGTTGAGTTGGGGCTGTTATTAGATAGGGAAGACAAGCATATCAAGAGATTGTAAAATGATGAAGTACAGTTAGGCATTTTTTATATCTGGATAGTTTAAAAAAAAAATTATGAGTAGAAGGCATTCAATGAAACCAAAGGGCCTTTCAACATCTTAGTGTAATAGAATAGTGAGGTTCATTCCAGTGACAGGAGTCTAGCAGGGTTCAAAAAAAGGTATGAAATTTTATCTGGACTGTGGTAGGATCACCACACTGCAATACCACACATAAAGCAAGCTCACTACTTTGCTTCCCACCTTTGTAATTTCCTCCAATTGACAAAAACTGTTTTTGTATGGAACAGTACTTTGCCATGGGCACATGTCACTGGATCAGGGAGTGATTCGGTACAAAGCTCAGATGTTTGAGTGTTAATGTAAGCACTGCTGGGGTTTTCATTCAGTCTTTTAAGCTATGGAATACTGTCAGGCTGTGCAGACTGAAGAAGATGGGCATCAGTTTTTCAAGTTACTATGAGTGATGAGAGGTACATATTAGGATACTTAGGATGACTTTGCTGAGGGGGAGATGTGCAAAATGTATTTAGTAATTTTAAACACCCCTAAACTGAGGGCAGCGGAACACACAAAATATATCTTCTGATGGTGTGGTCAAAAAGAGGTAAATCAATCGTATATTACTGTATGTGCATTTTTCTGTGTAATGTTTTATATTACATGGGTCTGTAGCAAATATAATTTGTCCAATGTTCTTATAATGGTTAAAGATAGGGCTATGAGCATGGATACCTTTCATAGCATATCTAATTCAACACACTTAAAATGCTTAAGCCACCACGTGTATTATTTGGTGAGAAAATTAAATCTGAGACAAAATCTTTGGCCAAAGTCAGCATTTTGGCTGAAGGCAGTGGTTAGTGCCAACATGCCTCAGAGACTGCTTTTCAGAGGGTGTCCCAGCCACTGGTATCCCTAGATATTTTATCCTGCTTTGTGCAGCTATGTTTATTTTCATATCTTAGTCCAAAATGAAGGCTATTCTTTGTGTTTCAATATTACATCAACAGATCCCTGTAAGGTCCACTCAGCACAAAGAGGAAAGGTTGCTTTATGTGGTGGTGACCACATACTGCTGGGACACCAGAACAGAAAGTCTCTTCCAAAGCTCCACTCTCCCTGAGCTGTTTCTAATCCCACAGAGGCTCATGGAGCTGCAGCAGTGCTGCAAAGCTCAGTCTAATGTAAATTATCAGAATTACTTGACTTGTTTGCTTAGGAACTCACTGGCACTACGTTTTCCCTGATGGCTGCTAAGATCTGTGTGGAAAAGCCCTACAGGATGTAATAGGAATCTTTGCAGAAACATTAAAAGACCCTATTTAAACTGCTCTGAAACCTATAGAGTTTAATAGAGAGTAATATCCTTTCTATTGTTGTTTTTAACTATCCTATATAATTCTATATTAAATTCTTGAGAAAGGCTGTAATTTTCTATTAAATTCTTTCAGGCTTTTCCACAAGGGTTCAGTAACATTTTTCATCTTCCTAGAAGTCAATCACTTCAAGCCGCTAGCCATATGTGCCCATTATATATATTTATAAATACATATGTGTGTATATATATACACACATGTATGGAGGTATGTGACTCCTCTGGAGTCCCTTACTCAGAGCAAGGCTCAGTTCCTTGAGAAGTGATTGCTTTGAAAAGCTTCACCTTCACTGCCTGTGAGCCCTCAGCCATGCGGAGAACATTGCACATTCATGCTCTCAGTTGAAATCACCCTTGCTGGGCAGGTCTCCTTTCTCTGTTTGACAGGAGAAGACCCTCTACATCTGCCTCCATTTTGGATTTCAGTAAAGCTTTTAATACTGACCCTCACAGGATTCTTCTGGACAAAATGTCCAGTCCACAGCTGGATAAATACGTCATGTGATGGGTAAGCAACTGGCTAAGGAGTCCGGCACAAAGGGTTACAGTGAATGGAAGGGACGACATCAGACTGGTGGCCTGTCACTAGTGGGGTTCCACAGGGCCCCATCCTTGGCCCTCTGTTCTTCAACATCTCCATAAATGACTTGGACACAGGACTGGAAGAGATAATTAGCAAGTTCACAGATGATAAAAAATTGGGAGGAACTGTTGACTTCCTTGAGGGCAAGGAGGCCCTGCAGAGAGACCTGGACAAATCAGAGGACTGGGCAAGCACCAACCATATGAAGCTTAACAAGGTCAGGTGCCAGATTCTGCATCCAGAATAGAGCAAACCTGGATGTACGGACAGACTGGGAAATGAGATGCTGAAGAGCAGCACCAAAGAAAGGGACCTGGGGGTCCTGGTTGACAGAAAGTTGAATGTGAGTCAGCAGTGCCTGCACAGCCAGGAGGGCCAATTGTGTCCTGGGTACATCAGGCACAGCATCGGCAGCCAGGAAAGGGAGGGGATTGTCCCTCTCTGCTCTGCATTGGGACGGCCTCATCTTGAATACTGTGTGCAGTTTGGACTGTCACAATATAAGAAAGATACAAAGTTATCAGAGAGTGTCCAAAGGAGAGCAGTGAAGATGGTAAAAGGCCTTGAGGGGAAATGTTATGAGGAGTGTCTGAGGTCACTTGGTCCATTGAGCCTAGAGAAGAGGAGAGATTTAAGTTAGATATTAGAAAAAGGTTCTTCCCCCAGAAGGTGGTTGGACACTGGAACAGGCTGCCCAGGGACGTGGTCACAGCACCAAGCCTGACAGAGTTCAAGAAGCTGTTGCACAATATTCTCAGGCACATGGTGTGACTCTTGGGGATGGTACTGTGCAGGGCCAGGGGTTGGAATTTATGACCTTTCTGGGTCCCTTCCAACTCAGCGTATCCTGTGATTCTGTGATTAGCTGTGGAGCAAAGCCTGGCAGGTGATTGCCCAGCATCTGCAGCACAGGCATGCCCATAGTGGGCATTGCCTTCTCACCAGGAAAGGTCTTTTGCAGGGGAAGGAAAAGCGTGCTCTCAGGAAGCACGCAGCTGAAGCCAGCAGCTGAGCAGCAGTTCCAGCTGAGCTGCCTGGATCACATGAATTAATCCACCCCTTTTAAAACATTCACACACTGATCTGATTTTGACTGCTCCCTGCACCCAGGCGGCTTTACATCTTGGTGAGGTTTTAAGGGAAATTCCAACGGCACTTTCTCGGCAGATTCAGTTTATCCCAGTGCTGGCACTCAGACCACCTGATGTGCATGTTATGTTTGTTTATTTTGCTGATATCCTGAGAAGGTCGTTGGCAGTCTGTTTCCTGCTCTTTTCATACATACGCTGCTGCAATCACTCTGTTCCATATACAGCGTGCAAGAAATGTAAAGTTCAGTAAACAAACCAAACACACGCTATTAGTGCACTGGAGAATATTTTGTTCTTCCTTCTGGAGTGCATTTGGACTCCCATGCAGCAGGTGCAAAAGGTTCATCAAGCCTCCCTGTAAGAAGCCTAGCCTGACCTGACTGCAGTGCTCACAGCAGCAATCTCTTCCACCCATAGTTCTGACACTGAGCCCTGAGGCTGCGTGTCTATCAGCATTTGAGGGCACTGAGGTCCTGACCTGAGCCTCAGCTATGGAATCACTCCTTCTCCAATTTGGCTTTGCAAGCTTGGCTTGAGGGTCTCTGTCAATTTCATTGCATTGTAAGTTATCAAAATACTTGCCAGCCACACTCATGGTGATTCACTTTTTGGGTTTTGTGCTCCTGCACTTGGACCTGAGGAAAGTAAATATACGTCAATATATGTGCATGAGTTGTTCATCCCTGAGAACCCTCATCTTGGCAGATTATTCCCTGCCTTAAAGTAAAGCACAGCCAAATCTTGGGTATGGGGACTATTCTGCCATGGTGCTGTGGGAACATCGTCTCTGGGGCACACAGAAAATCTTGAGCCCAAGCTTGCAGCCTGCCCATGCATGCTCAGGAGATGAGAGGGATATGTCATTCTTCTATATAGCCACAGCCCAAGTGGTGCTTTTGAAGCATTTGAAAGAAGGCATGTCTCATGGTAAGAGGCTGGATTCAGGAAGCTTTAGTTGGTAACATGAATATTTTACCTGGAGGAATTAGCTTTCTGTAGTAATTTTGGGAGTGATTAGGTTTGGGATGGACACCTAGATTGTTTTGCTGCAAAGAGAAGCCATTTGTCTTGCTACTGCTCATCTCAGCTTCATTATGTGACTAAGCTGCTACGGTGCCTAGACCCTGGACTAGAAACTTATTTTAATGTCTGGATGTCCTAATCAAAGTGTATAAACAATAAAGAGTAAAAAAAAAAAGTATCAGTATTTGTATTTCCATAAATAAATAGGGCATTTTATATGAACCTGTATATTGAGCTGTCCATGCATAGCCATCTCCTGGGATCGTGCTTGCCAGAGTTGGAGGGTAAATACGTGAGATATGGAGCAGCTGGGCATGTACACCCTAAGATATACTTATTGAAGCTCCTGACAGCTATTCCAGAGAAATTGTAGACCTGTGGAGTGTGAATATCTTGACATTTGGGGAAGAAAGGGATAGTGTACCAAAGTTTGCCCATCAGAAAGTGCTGTTCTAGAAGTGGTGAAAGACTGTGGTGACTCCAGTAAAATAACTGGAGTTGCAGTAATGCAAAACTTTTGTGACATTGGTATCAAGCACTTTGCTTTTCTAGGAGGTATTAATGAAAGTTTTGACCTTTTCCCCAGGAAGTTTTATTTCTTTTTAGCTCTGTCCATGGGGTTACCAGATGTGCTGTGTTACTGGGATTGTTTTAGCCATACGAGGCATTCTTAGGGTCTCAGCTGATTTGCTGAAACCAGGATCTGTCCTGATTTCAATAAAACATTGGGATTTCCCAAGGGCTTTTCCAACTGTCATCACCATTCCAGCAGCGTGTCTGTGTGGCCAAGCACATCCTCTCCTTCCTCAGGAACCTCAAACCCCAGCTGCCAGTCACCAGAAAGCCTGGCAGAGACAATCACATTGCTGCATTTATGTGCAAAGGTGTGTGCTGCAACAGCAGGAGGGCAGCAACAGTAAGCCTGACATATAGGGGAAATGTCTTCATCTTTGTTTGCAGGCACTCATAGCAGAGCTGTGAAAGGGGTAGACTGAGTACACTCACTGTGGAAGGATAAAGAAAAGAGAAGAACCAGGAAACCTGGCAGAAGCAAAGTTAGAAGGGTAGAGATTGAAGCAGGACTGGGAAGTGAAGGGTAAAAGGAATTAGGGATTACATTTTTGGGGTTTTACCTCTGCAGAGACATGGTAAGGTTTGAAACAGATAAAGATCGTTTATATAAATGATCTCAATTGGCAACACAGGTTTAAAAACTAAGTCCAGGATCTTCTGACACACTGAGGCAGCTGATCTTTAAGCTTGATATGAGACGCAGGCCAGGAATGTTTGGCATGATTTTGCATTTCCTAATAAAAGCTCACAGTGCCTCACATAGCATCCTACTCTTGTTAAAACAGCAGTAGAAATTTTAATGAGCAAATGTTCGAGAAATTGCTTTAATGTCCTCCTCAAAAAACTTCGCCTCATATCACAGCTCTCTTTAACACCATATGCAGGGCTGTGACTTTACAGCCTCCCTGGAGCAATTCACGATGCTTAGCTGTCCCAGACCTGTGCAAGCAGTGAGCTGCAACTTGGTCACAGACCCTGTACCCCATCTCCTCTCCCTTGGGGTCTAGCAGAGAGTAAGTACCTCTTATCCCTCTAAGTAGCATAAGCTATTGCAGCTCAATTTGCATTCTGGCTGAGATGGAGAGTGCTTCAAGCTCAGAATATTGAACAGGCTTGAAACCCTTTATGTGTGAGATGCCCCACATGTAGGCAGTGCTCTGGCTGGTGCAGACAGACTGGCTTCCATGGGCTCCCCATGAGCTCCTCCAGGTGACAACTCCCACCAACCTCCTTCATGCAGGTTACTACATATAATATGAAAATCTGGCCTTGTAGAGAACTTCCGTAATCACCTTTCCCAGCTTTTGGAGCCTTCTTTCTTCCAGGTGTGTGTTGTTGAGGTTTTTTCACCTAGCTGTTGGCTGTTGGGGTAAAGGGGGATGGGACTTGTACCACCATGGCTGATGGATGTTCAGGAGACTGAAGCAGTTGCACATCAGAGGTGCTGGCAGGGAAATTGTTCACCTCATGCTGCCAGCTTGACTCTATTGAGTCATTCAAACTCGCCAGTTTGAAATAAACCTGTTGTGAAATAAACCTATTTTTCTGAATCCACTGGTGTAGGCTGAGGCTTATCCCGTGTCTCCTGGCCTAGGTTTTATATGTCCTGGATGTCTGTTCTGTGTGCTGGATGCCTTCTATGTGCAGTCTTGTCATCCTGGATTTGGAGCTACCTCACAAGTACAACTTGGGCATTGCCTTTTGTCTTTATTTTATGTATCTATTCAACAGCAAAGTAAAAATCCATGTGCACTGTGATGTTGCAGTGGGGTCTCTGCAA
>VYZQ01041910.1:1864-12058 GCA_013400655.1 Mystacornis crossleyi | reverse complement strand
ATGCGATCTGCCCTTTTTGTTTTGTAAATGCCACAATTCACTCCAACAGACCCAAGATTTTAAAATACTTAAACAGTTAACTACCTTTGAGGTCCTTCTCCTCTGAGATTACCTCACTTCTGAAAGTCATAAAGGACTTACTATTTGGACTTGAAACAAATAGCAAGCCAAATGTGACTTTAGCTCCTGGACAAAAGGTGGAGAAAAGCAGGTGAAAAAAATATCTAAAAGAAAGCTAAAACTAGCTCCTTAAGGCACTCAGTGGTGATCATGTCACTAGAACCCTTCTAGTGAATCCTCCTGACAAATCTGTCACTCACACCACAATTGCNNNNAAAAATTATGAATATGATCAAATGTGCCGATTTTCTCTGGCCTAAGCTACCAATAAAGTAACCAGTATTGTAGTAGCAATTTTCTTCTTGATTTAGAAGATTAAAATATAAACCAGTTCACGTAAACTGGTACATCAACATTTGAACTTAAGCAAACTGTCAGTTTGCATCAGCAAAGATTTTTTACTTTTTTCTTAGAATAGGAATTTTGCTGCTAAACATTAAATTAGGAACAGCCTACACATTTTCGGGGTTTTGCAATGTCTGCGGCTGGACAGAAATGTGTGTTTGCATTAAAACGTGTTTACTGGTTTCTCAGGAAACATTATGCTTTGAGGGAAGAGTTTGAGAAGCGGGCAACTAAACAAGTATGAATAAAAAATTAAGCTCAAATAGTACAGTGCTCCATGTAGGGAACATTTCTCCCTATACTTCTTCCTGTTTCATCTCTGTTTACTCTAGCTATGTTGCATTATCAGTGCTCTTTAAAGTTTTGATTTGCTTAAACAATTTTGTGGTAGAAAAAAAAAAGACTTACGTGTGATTTCTAAGTCGTCACTAGAAAAATGTGGTGAAGGGCAAAATGAAAAAAATTCTGCTTTTTCTCTTTGTCCAAGGTAAGGGAGAACCTGCTGTATATCAGTGGCAGCACTGCTAAGACAAACCATCCTTAGTTGGGGAGGAGATACTGGAGCAGCCATCTGTTCTTTATTTACTCTTATTCTTGTAGCTATTGAAATTTTCTTGTTGGATACTTTTTTTTTTGTTCCCTTGATAACCGCTTATAGTCAGCTAAGTTGCATCCATTCAGTGCTCTATAACTGGCCTTTTATTATTTGCACTTATAACTCCAGGGCCTTTGAAATCAGTGTGTGTCTTGTTATCTTGGTGTCAATTATCATCTTAGACATGTGCTCTTGGGGAGCCTCTTCTGCCAGTTTGTGAACACCAGCTTCTAGCTGAAGTGGTGGCATTTTTTTCAAGGCAAGGAAGAATTAAAAAAAAAAGGGGGGGGGGAAATAGTGAGAAACAGTTGAAGGCCATCTTGTAAAAAATATTCAGTCATAAACATTGGCTTCAGAGTATTTAGTTGTGTAGTCTGATGAGCCCTGAGACAAAAGAAGATGACATTTACCAATGAGCCCAATAAGATAGTTTTCATGTACCTAACTAACCACACTATNTATTCCAGGATTCTTTAATTCTAAAGGTTTGGCGGCCTTTGCTAGCTGGTGGCATTACCTCTGCTTTATTCTGTGCTTTCTCTGAGGCAATAATGAAGGCAGCTGTTGTGAGACATGGTAAAGGAAATTTGCTATTTTCTTAGTAGGTGAAAGGCAAAATATGCAGTAGTAATATGCTAATATTGAGATGGAGAAATACAGGTGCTGAGCCATCAATAGGGAAAACACTGGGGAAGTGTCATAGCCAACACATAAATGCCAGCCCAGTATTTTGCTAATGAGGTAGAAGAGAAAACCTCCACCTGGCTCTTTAAAATTGTTCACTGACATTGTGCTTCAGGCTTAATAATTCATTAAGTGTAGTGTCTAACTAGTATAGTTACAATGCTGTTGAAAACAAAAGCAAACCATTTCTTTTACAAAATTTGCCATTCATAAGTGAAATATTTTTTTTGTAGGGAAGAAGCAACTTTATTTATATATATTTTTCTTTGTAGTTTGACCAACAATCGCTTTGCTCTTCTCTTCTAAGAAAACAAACACAGATCAGCAACTCTGTTTGCAATTATTTTTTTAAAGCCTTTGATATCAAGATTAAGCCAGTTCCTGTTTATCTTCTCTCTCAGAATTTTTTCTTTGATAATTATAAGTAATCAATCTGAGTGTGTTTTTATTTTAAAAAAGTTTAAGAGCTTACTGTTATTTTTCTGTGAAAACTTGAATTTTGATAGGTATCAGTGTGGTAGAGATAGCCTCCAGTGTTCATTTAAAGATGTTATATTTCAGATGGGAGATTTGTAGGAAGGCCTTTGACATAAGCCTTGAACTGTAAGAAGTTACATTATTATAACCCTTCAGGGCTATATAATAGGCACATTTCACTATAACACTAAGGGATTCTCCATTCTCTTCATAATATTTGAATCCCTTGCTGATAAAGATCTGTCTAGTCTATAAAATTTGCACTTGTATTTACTAAGGAAAAAGTGCAAACACTTTGACTGGGAGCAGAGTCTTGAAACTTTTCTTTTTCCTCCCATATTCAGCACAAATCAGGGATATTGATTGCATTTGAATAAGCTTTTAGCATATATTGTCAGCTGTTTAACTTTGGACAGGTGTTTATTCAGCATGCAGAAGAGAGAGTTTTCTCTTTAGGACAGTGGGCAAGCTGTATCTCAGGGATGTGAAACTTCTGTGTTCAAGTCTGGTTGCTACACTATTACTCATTAGTATGAGAGCAAGCATGTACTCTAGCATTTTTTGTGCCTGTTGCCCATCTCCCTTAGTTTTAAACCTGAAACCTCTTCTTGGATCTAAAAAATATTTATCAAGAGAAAGCCCACAACTTCCCAGAGAGGACGGGCCTTGCCAAATATTTGTTAAAATTATAAGAAAGGTCTGCTGGGAGAATGCCTTAGGAACTTTCATTTGCAACATAATTCTTGTTTTCTTTTACAGGAAAAAGAAATATATTTTACAGGGAAGCTGAGCATGCTCTCTCTTCATTTGCACTAGTTGCAGAACCAAGACTGTGAGAATGGTTGCTGTGTCTTTCTTCAATTTTGTAGTCCTTTCCAGTCATGTTTTCTGTTGTGGTCTACTATGGAAAAATTATAAAGTACAACAACAAAGAAGTCCTTCACTTTAATGTGGTTACAATGGTTTCCTTTGCAGATTAGCTTCCTTTTAAGTGTGGTCTCCATGCAGAACATCAACAAATAGTATTAAGATTTTTTGCAGATTCAGCTCAGCAAAACAATGAATTTTCTCCAACTGATATAATTGTCTTTTTTTCGAATGTAAGCCAGATGTTTGCTTTTTCAGTTGGGTAATCAGAATGTTAAGACTGAGGAGACATGGTAGTAATTTATTTCTCCCTCTTTGCTAAAAAAACCATGACCAAATGCAATTTCAGCTGGCATATTACAGCTTGCTTGAATGAATGCAGAAAAGGTCTAACATGCATTAGCTGAAAACCTATGATTCCTTTCAAGAAAAAGTGGCTGCTTCAGGACTCATAAGATATTTCTTCAGATCATCCTATTATGATTATTGCATGTCGTTGCCACATGTTTAGCAAATGTCTTCCTAGGAGTATCAATTCTAACATAATTTGTGCATCTAAGCAAAAGGAATGTGGAAATGTCACTCACATCAAATTAGCTGTGTATATCAAAGCACTTTAATATAAGACAAAATCTGTCTTCATATAGGCTGATTTCAATCACTGATGGATTTGTATTTCAATTAGAGTTTGGCCTACAGTGATCAAGGCTGTAATATTTCAGGGCAAGATAGCAATATAATTTGGTATTAGACACGGATTTTTTCTCTATCTCATGCCAAATTCATTTTCTTGAAGTACAGTATCCAGAACTAGATAGTAATAGTGTAACAACCACGAATAAAAAGAACAGTATTCTGGCCTCTTATTTTACATGGCTCTCATGTCTAACTGAAATATCTTAGTTTCAATTATTCACTTTATGAATGAACGTTTTTGGTTTTAGACACTGCTGTCATACTTTTCTGCCTCCATAAAAAGGAAACACAAAAGGAAAACCCAAAAGGTACTGATGAGCTCTGGAATCTATTTCACAAAGATATCACCAGTTACTCCTCAAAATGTGTCTTAGCTACATCAGAAGAGTGTATGCTTTGATATTTTTCAATGTACAATGCAAGCCTTGGAAAGTAAAATTTAAGAAATCTTAAGTTTCTGAATCAGTTTATAAGATTAGAGTTCAAAAAAATCTATAAACTACTTAGACTTGACACTAGACTGCTAACACTTTGCTAAGATCATAGAGTGCTGTTGATTATAGAGTACCTTTTCCCATCCTGAAATAGAAACCAATGTTTTTCTTTGTTTTTGATAATCCCCAATTTAGGATTCTCTCTCTTTTGAATGAGGAGAAAAAACCGCGGATTTTAATCAGCATTTTAGCTAAATATTTTGCACAGAAATATTACTTCATTTGTGGTTGAAGTTCTTAAATGGAAAACCATATTTAAAGATTAAAAAATTGTTATGAAAAATGGAATTCTACTCCTTAATTTGAATGATTTCCTTGAGGTCTTTTGACAATTGACTGAAGAAATCTTTCTATTAGCCCTTCCACATTTGCTCCTTTTAAAATTTAGTTTTGGTTTGGTTTTGCACATTCTTTCCCATGATTTGTTTTTCCTGTGTGGTTAATATCACAAACATGAAAACGTTTTTCCTGCTCGAGGGAGGAATGGCAGGGGGCCAAAGAGAATGACATCACTTTCTTTTTAAAAAAGAGGTTCCTGAAAATTCAGCCTGAGAATCTCTACCACCATTCCACATCCCTAAAAGATTACTATAATTATTTTTTCCTCCAGGGTATAAACTGCTGTGTTTCAATCCATCAAGATCAATGGATTTTCATTCTTCCCAACTTCATAGTAACAGAAATAATAATGACTTATAGGATGTGGGGTTTTGTGTGAGTATGTTTTATAATGGTGGTTTTCAAAGCTATCTATAAAATGTGGTTTGTACTACTCCTTCCAGAAAAGATGCAATTGGAAGTTCATAGGCATCAAAGCCACTTAGAGGTCTTAATGGTGAAGACAAGACTCAGATAAATGTATTTTAAAAGTATTGGAAGAAAAAAAATCATAATTATTTTTTAAAGAAATGTACATTGGAGTAGAAAAACATCTCTGTACCTGGGTGTAGACATCCTCAGAGCACTAGTCTGCGTCTTGCTGGTATTAAATATAAATATATGTAGTTATATTCTTTGTCAAGATTGGGTGTCTATGTCCAGGATGGTAACCATTTTGTTCAAACAAGCTGAATTGGTTCCATTAGAAATATATTTCAAAAATCCCCTAACATTTATATTTTGTTCAATTGCTAAACGCTGCTTTATTTTCATGCTTAAAAGGATGGCTGACAATTGTACAAGTTTGTACAGCATTCCAGGGATTTAGTTTTTTCCAGTACTCATGGTATCCCAGTTCTTCCCACCAATCCATGCCTGTGAGTCACCTCCAAGGAAGAGGAAGAGCTTGCACTAGTCATTTTAAAGCTCATGCAAGAAAATACTTGTTTTTCCTTAGTAGCAAATAAATCTGTGTTTAATTTTATAATTTCTAATAGTTTGGTTTTTTTTCCATAACAGATGTAAAAGGGCTAGTTGCTGTAACATTCTCTACATAAAGCCCTGTCTCCGAGGTCAAGGGAAAATATACTACTGACTTCTGTGTTGATGGACAGTGACTTTCTTCTGTTAAGAAAATTCACAGAAGTTCTGTAATCATCATCGTCATCATCAAGATAGCAATAAATATCTATTGGAGACCAGAATTACTCCGAAAGGTTTAATTTTGCAATATATCTCTATATTTGTCATTCATAAGTGCCCAAATTTTGAAAAATTAAGTATGAAGGTTAGCCCACAGAAGTGCTGATCTCATGAATTTTCAATATTCATTCAGTAAAAGCACAAATCAAATGTTAAAAAATTCAGTATTTTTGTTTACATGATTTTTCCATGTCCCTATTTGTATGACGAAGACTATATTTTAGAGGTTTGTTAGCAGCAGCCAACAAAAAGTCCAGCTGAAAAATTGCATATATTTTGTAAAATAAAGAACTTTTCCACAGGAGTCTGTGAGGAAGCTTTTTATTTATCTTTCTTGCACAGATACTAAAACCACAATGGGGTATTATATGTTCTTCATGCTCATTTACTCCACCCGGTATATTTTTCTTTAAACATTTCAGACCAAAACTATTGACATTCAGATTCATTCAGGGTTGGCAACATACTTGTCCAAGTGGTGTATGGAGAAAGAGAGCTTGCAGTGCTTTTGGTGCATTTCTTCTTACAATTAAAAGATGCTAAAATTATAGGGCAAATATATTCATTCTTACAAGTATAATCTACATGTGATTTGAATGAGTTTACACTGACATGAAGGAAGTTTCTTGCAACAAGGAATCACTATATAGCAAGGAACTCATAACGGCTACTGTTGTGCAGTAGCAACAAAAAATATGTTTTATAAATATGCTCTGTGAAATAGCATTGGAAGTGTGACTGCTCACTTATATTAACAATATGCCTTAGAAAAACATTAAGAATTTTATACAAACCTTGTAGATGTTAAGAACTTCCTTCTTCTCTCTCTCTTTTTTTTTTTTTTTTTTTTTTTTTTTTTTTTTNTTTTTTTTTTTTTTTTTGCCTAGGGAACAGTTACTTACTCCCTATATTTATATATAAAATAATAAAGTAGCTATGAGATTAAATACAGCATAATTTACTTGTCTGTAACAGAAAATATGCATTATGTGTACTAAATATTGTGTACTTCAGTTGAAAAAACTACATGGAAGATTTGCAGTGTAATTAATAATAAGTATTTTCTAAAATGCTATTGGTTAGACTTTATACATCTGTAAGGCTTTTTTTCCATGGTTCTTGCTAGGTTTAGAATTCTGCCCCTAAATGTGTACCTTCACTTTCTAGCACTGGAGAGATAAACATCGATTTGATCAAAAGAGCATTTTCTTGTTGTCACAACAACCAAGTTTCACACTTTACCTGAAGAAGGGTAGGCAGAAATGAAGTATATTAAATTTCACACAAATTATCTCTGGTTTTCATTTATGACAGGTTCCTGAAAACATAGGACATCCCAGATACACACTGTTGTATTGAGAAAATCAGGAAGAAATATTTATTTGGACCACTTACGAAGTTTAGCAATGTTTCAAAACCAACATGAAAATGCAGCAATATGGCACTGAGTTTTAATTCTCACTTCTGGAGTCTGAAGGAGCTGAGTGCATGAGCAAGAATTCCTTGAGTTATTTTGATCAATCTGTGGTACTAAATATAGTAATAGTACTGAGTGCCTTTGGAGGAGAAACACTCTTCAGACACTCAGGGTCAACTTTGCTTGGCCTTTTTCAATCTAGGCCAACTTCACTTGTGGTCCCTACAGGGATGAGGGATCGAGTGTCTGGGATTCATAAGATTTATTCCTGAGTCAGTCTAGAGCACAAGGGGAGGAAGGGGCTAAATTAATAACGTTTTCAAAATTTTTTTCTTTTTTTTTTTTAAGGATCCATGGCATATGACAGTTAGGTACTCAGTTTCTATTCAGTATGTATTTCGGCCTATAACTCTTTGAAAGTTTTTTGAGAATACAGAATTACATTAATAAGAAAAAAGGATGGCTTGCAGTTGTCTAAGCTGGTTTCCCTTCTGTAATAATAATTTTTCCAGGAACTTTTGCTGCCATAAGACTCAGACAGTTACTTCTCATCCAAAGATTTCACTATATTCATGGACTAAAATATGTGTCTTGATGCTATGTGTGATTCTCATCTGCAATCATTGGTTGATTTAAGTTAATTTGTTTTATTTATTTATTTTTTTAAAATTATCATTAACAAAAGAAACTGTTTCAGCATTCCCAGCTTGATACCATTTAATGCACAACTATATTGCTAGACAGAAAATGACTATTTCGATTGAACTGTAGCAATTAATAGTGTGATATCATCTGTAGAATTGCTGTTGTACAAGTTTGAAAGCAAATCAGTGAGAGACTCCAAGTCAGAAATAAAATTTAATAGGAAAAATAAAATAAACGCACTAGTACAAAGAAAAACCACTGACAGAGTCAAAACACAGTCTGACCCCCTGTCAGTCCGGGTGTTGGTAGCAGTTCGATTAAATAGTGGCTGCAGTCCTCCTGGAGTGATGGTTCTGTTGAAGCAGTGTGTTGTGGTGTCTTTTGGAAAGGTTTTTTCAAGTTAGTTTATATTCCTCCTTCAAGTTCTATGTAATCCCTTTTAGTTCAGTAAGTTGTATTGTGTAACCCAGTTTCCATAGTTACTGTTCCTTTAAGTCATGTTCCCCCCTTCAGGTTAGCCATGCCTCTTCCCCCCGCACCCTGGGCAGAGAAGCCTTGTCAATCCCCCAGTGGCACTCCCTTCCCTCCAGAAAGTTCTCCTCTCCCCGAAGTGCCATTGGTTTGTGTTCCTTAATCCCTCCTCTGTCCCTTCCCAATCGGTTATCACCCTGTCTGTTACCCAAGAATCCACCCCTTAGTACCTTGCCCATTGGTCCCTGAGTTAGCCCTGCCCCAGTATAAAACCGGTTGTCTCCCTGTTATCTGCGTCACTCCTCTGTGGACCCTTTGGAGCTAATAAAGCCTCTGAAACCCACGAGAGTGATCCCTCCTTCGTTCTTCGCCCCTGCGGACGCTATTCGAGATCGGGTGCTTGCCTGCCTTTCCAGCAAGGACACTGCTTGTTCCCAGACGCTGCCATAGGCCTCCGGGACGCCTGCAGCGGGATGCGGTGAGCCAGGGCAAGGGCCACCCCAGTGTCAGCAGTGATAGTGTAGAAGGGTCTGGTCTTTCTCTGAAGGTCCAGTGGTGGTGTAGAAGGGTCTGGTCTTCCTCTGGGAATCCAGTGGAAAAAGGCTGTCAGTGGTGTTCCAAACCTCCGAGTATATACAGATGGGAATGCTCAGTTCCTCCTCCTGGGTGAACCATCTCACAATGGGATGGTGAGTCATGAGGCAAGGCATTGATGGGCACATTAACAGCAGGTAGTCCGGAGGGAGGAGGCAAGGAACATCGCTCCACCTGGTTTCAACAGCTCATGAAGATGGTAATAGAATACACTGCAACTCAGGACAGCTGTGTTTCGAAGATATTATTTCAACATGCTCAGCTGTTAAAATTAGATGTATTCAGATGACAATCCTTTCTACTGACATACTTTTCAAACAAACCTTTTCTCTGACATCAGCTGTTGGATACTTATCTAAGTGAGACAAAAATTTCAGGAAAGCAGAGTATCCTCATCTTTGTAGAGCACAGCTTTGTAAACTGAAATTAAGTAGTATTTATGTATGTACATGCACTACTTTATATGTTTTCTAGATTCTCTAAGCTTTGTTAATTGAGAGTATTGGTAGTTACACTGATATCTGGAATAAATAATATTCCTATTCCTTTGGATTGCAATACAGCAGAGTAAAACCTAGCAAACTTGATCAAAGTGGTCCTTAAGTCCACATCTCACAACCACTTTATTCCTAGTCTAAAGCTATCCTGTTGGTAAGAGATTGATATTTGCCCGGTGTAGAACAAGGTCCCTAACTTTGTAGGTGGAAAACTATACTATGAAATTGTAGCGCTGCTTTGTGTTCATGTTTTGTATTTTATGTTCAATTTATGTACTGTACCCCATTTGGTTCGTTCTATGTACCCCTTTTTACTTCCCCACAATGGTATGTCCCGCTCCTGTACCTCCCCCGAGGCGTGTCCCTCCACCCTCTTCCCTCCCCAGGGGACCTGTCTGTCAGCCCGGGGCCCAGCCTGGCCTCTAGAAAGTTCCAGGCTGGGTGTCGAGTGATAGGCTAGGCCTCCAGGAAGTCCCTCCCCCCTCCTGGCAATTGGTCCCCAGGAGTGTCCTTTCCCCTGAAACCACACCCTGAGCTGTTCCCATTGGCCCTTCCTCACCTCCTACCCCTTTCTCTGCCCCCCCCAATATAAGTCCCGGTTCGGGCGTTGTTCGGGGCTCTGCTCAGGCAGTCTCCCCGAGGTGAGGAGGTCCAGCCAGGGCCTCTAATAAACTCGGTTGGAACCCCTCAACAGAGTCCTCCTCTCTCTTT